>JACJUY010001089.1:141007-152176 GCA_014220935.1 Platorchestia sp. MABIK | reverse complement strand
ACGTAAGGTATTGAACGGGTTACAGGTGATAAACTGGGCAGATGGGCATCAAGACACAGCACCTAAGAGACTGAAGGCATCGACAATCTTACTTGAATCTCGACTTGTGGCTCTCCATGACTTTGGAATGGAAGTTGGAAGGCAGGGTGCGGGCGCCAGTGAGCCGCTTCATAAGGAACTGCTTCCAGTCCGAGTACTTGTCCTGGATGGAGCGCGGAGGGATGAGCGGCTTGCCCTGCGAGGCGCACCAACCCACGGGGTGAACCTCCTCGCTGCACAGGTCCACCCAGAAGTCGCAGCTGCTGTTCTCCACGAACCCCTCGAAGCGCAAGCACGCCTTGTACCCTGTGCAAGTAAAGAGTGATGAGGTCAGAGCTTTCTTGGAGCGATTAGTAGTGCTCCACAAACCCCTAAAAGCGCAAGCACGCCTTGTACCCTGGACAGTAAAAAGTGACGAGGTCAGTTTGAGAGCTTTCTTGGAGGCATTAGTAGTTCTTCACGAATCCCTCGAATCGCAAGAATGCATTGTACCCTGGACAGTAAAGAGTGATGAGGTCAGTTTAAGAGCTTTTTTGGAGGCATTAGTAGTTCTCCACAAAGCGCAAGCACACCTTGTACCCTGTACAACAAGGAATGATATCGTCAGAGCTTTCTTGGAGGTATTAGTACATGTAAAAGAGAAGGGAACTCGGAAAAATAATTGGATTTTGTTATACGACTAGATAAAAACACTAGAGCGAAAAGAGACACTTGGTGCTTTTAAACACTAATGATGTCTCACAGTGCACAAGATTTGCGCAAAATTAGTAGAATACACTAATGAGCAGTATCGCAGCAGGATAAAGATCAACACAATAAACTGAAAAAATTGTATAAACAATTTTACCTAAAGCACAACAATTCAATGACAGATAAATAAGTACACAATGGATGAGAAACAGATAAATTTATACACCATAGATGCGGAATGAGATTAATACGGTTCCAGTTCCATGGAAGAAAATCAATATATATTATGTTAGTTTAAGCCTCTCTAACCGGAACGAAAGCTTGTCAAAGAGAGGAAGGCACCATTAAGTATGGATTCAAGGGAACGCGGAATCTATTCACAAGGTGTATAAAACAGTGAGTTGAAAAAAATGTTCATGAAACGAGATGTAAGTTGAAGAAGAAAGTGATAGGTGCTGAAAAACAGGACAGCAGTGAACCAAAAAAAGATGGTACTTATAACAAAAAAAAATTATTTCAACAAAAAGAAGGCCTACTTAACCATTAGCTTGGGACCTCACACTTTCCCCCTGAGAGTGCACATATCCATAGATACAATAGTTGTATACCCTTGAGGGGGGAAGAAAATGAAAATACGGCACCAGCACCAAGAGTGATAATCAGATAAACAAGTACACAATAGCAGAAAATTGACTAAATACCTGCACCAACGATGAGAACCATCAAAAGCCAGCACACAGTTGAGGACAAATCGAGCACTGAAGCCCATTAGAACCAACTTACCCGCAATGCCCATGACGGTGGCAATCCAATAAGCATCCTTGGTGACGCCTTCTGAGCCGCACGCAACCTCCACCTTCATGCCCACGCCCATCTGCTCCCAGCACTCAGACATCGGTGCCTGCAACATTATTTATATTATATCAGCCTAAGAGACTCTGCAGTTACAACAAAGGCCATCTCCACAGAGGAAATCGCATGCTACCAAAGAAAAGGAAGAAGACACCAAGAAGAGGAAGAAAACACAAAGAAGAGGAAAAAAAACACCAAGAAGAGGAAGAAAACGCCAAGAAGAGGAAGAAAACACCAAGAAGAGGAAGTAAACACCAAAAAGAGGAAGAAAACACCAAGAAGAGGAAGAAAATACCAAGAAGAGGAAGAAAACACCAAGAAGAGGAAGAAAATACCGAGAAGAGGAAAAAAAACACCAAAAAGAGGAAGAAAACACCAAGAAGAGGAAGTAAACACCAAAAAGAGGAAGAAAACACCAAGATGAGGAAGTAAACACCAAAAAGAGGAAGAAAACACTAAGAAGAGGAAGAAAACATAAAAAAAGAGAAAGAAAACACAAAGAAGAGAAAGGGAAGAAAGCATGAAACTGAGAGTAGCAAAGCGAGCAGAAGAGATGAAAGTCACAAAGGCCTAGCTGTAGCTGAGGTAACATAACAATATCTCTCACCCAGGGGTGCATGTCCCCAAAGACAGCACACGATAAACACACCTTCCTAACTTAAACCTAGTGTCTTTCCAATACCCCCATTGGAGGTCAGCACCTGCAACACCACAAATGTTGGCCATACGTATGAGCACTAGTGCGTAATACCGTACCGCATACTTCTTCCCTATATGGCAGAGGTGGTGTGTTTATGCGTTACTTCCCTCAGGAGAGGTTCATTGGTCTTCCTACTATTCAAGTTTTGTTATCATTACGATTAGATTATTACTTAGTGTAAGCCTCCCTATCCTCAACAAACGAGATCCAAAGAGAGGAAGGAAGGAGGCACCATTTAGTATGAAGTTAAGGGAACGTGGAATTCATGCAGAAAGGGCATAGAAACAGTAAGATGAGAAAGAAGTTCATGAAACAAGATCAAAGTTGAAGAAGTAATAGGTGTTGGAAAAACAGGACAGCAGTGAACCGAAGAAAAGTTGGTCCGTAACAGAACAAAAACCTAGGTTATTTTAACAAAAAGAAAGCCTACCTAACCTTTAGCTCGGGCCCTCACATTGTCCCCCTGGGAGCGCTAATTCCCATAGGTACAATAGTTGTATCCCCCTGAGGGGCGAAGGTATCATTACGTAAAAGTGTGTAAGTTTTCTCTGTGATTCCTACCACTCGTCTATAAAATCGTAGCCCACACCAATACGCTTGTTTCCTCATGAAATGTGGCTGCTGATTTACATGTATCATTAATTCAAGGCTATGCTCATTGGTATTTAACTTAAAAAGTTTTGTTATCATTGCATAAACTTTCTGATCATATAATCATCAATGTATAATCAATTGTGAACAATTTTACGAATGAATTGATGAGCCAATGTGAAAAACTGGACCTTGCAGTTATGCACATTAGTAGCATAAGCCAATGCACAACTAACATCATCTATTTCTAAAATTAAATTCCAATTTTTAATTGCCTTCAATAAAAGCAAAACTTTTATGATGCCGGGACGTTAAGAGAATTGACCTCCGAAAAACTGCAGGGAAGTTTATTCAGCATTGTATGTTTTTAGGGTTATGAAGAACTTTTTATTTAATGTAAAATTAGAAGTGCATCAGAATCATCTCAAATTATTCAAATTAAAGCACTGGTAGTTTTGAAGAATTTTCAATTGAAGGAACATAAAATGCGCATTAAAATTATCTCAAGTTATACAAACTCAAGCCCTGGTGTTTAATAGTTACTATTCCATACACTAACAACTTATCATGAAAACAAAACTCATAAAATAAAATGGAAATACTTCATACATTCAACTGATATATTCCATAAATGCATAACACTGAAAAATAAAAACACACCAAATATATTACACTTGCAATACATCCAGCATACCAATTCAAGATTAAACAATGTCTTAGTCAACACGAAAACTTCCCACACGCTGCAACAACCAAATTCAACAGAAAAAGCAATACCCTAATCAACTGTACAAAACAAAGCTATACCACTGACATGCGGAAAGCATTTGACAGGGACAGCCCTGAACTCGGGCTTCTTGAGGTAGGTGGTGGTCCAGTCGTATGTTTTGACAGGCTCGTACTGCTGCACACTGGCTGCTGTGTCTGTGTCCGTGGTGGAGGCCGCCGGAC
The DNA here is from genome assembly GCA_014220935.1 of Platorchestia sp. MABIK. Classification (NCBI taxonomy): domain Eukaryota; kingdom Metazoa; phylum Arthropoda; class Malacostraca; order Amphipoda; family Talitridae; genus Platorchestia; species Platorchestia sp. MABIK. Next base: position 148,353 of record JACJUY010001089.1, on the reverse strand, counting down.
TGTCGCACTCCCCGCTGTTGCTTGTGTCTTCGTTCATTGCAAAGTTTGATGACTGCTGCAGTGAGGTTTTCGAGTCAGATGATGAAGCATCACCGACACCGCAGTTCTGTCCGTTAGAAGCACCGTTGCTCAGTTCGTTGCTCTGAATGGGAAAATATATAAGAGCTTCATACAAGTAGACTGCAGTAAAAATGCTACCGTGTGATAGCTGCTGTTGGTTATTATACAAATATTTCTTTTAGGAAAACATATAAATCAGATATGTGAAGGCACTAAAAAGTAACAAAGCACAGACTACTTATTTATGCAGAAAAAGTGTCAAAATATGAAGGCTATATTCAGGTAATAGTAAAAACTTATGTCCTATAAAAGAACATAACTCTATTACCCTTTCAACCTTTGTTTGTTGACCACTTTTACCTTTCTTTGAATATACAAAAAAAAGTTAGAAAAATAAAATCTTCTCATTTTCTGTTTAGCATCAGTTCTCGTAAGTGATCAAAACAGAGAAAAAATTAAAATAAACAGCATCAGTCACAATAATGCTACATGTATAATGATTGAATGAGAAAGTTCTGCGGCTAGAATAAAAAATATGTACTACCAACTAAATGCTAGCAGAAAAATATTGAGTGATGTGGAAAGCAGACCCTTTCAGTTAGCCAGAAATAAATTTTGCTACGCAATAAATCAATACACACACAGCTGGCACGATGATCAAACAACTATGACACAACACCACTACCAGTAGAAGGAAGACACATCACTACCAGTACAAAGTACTTGCATCTCTAAAAGCACAAGAGAGACACCAGCAGAAGGCAGACTCACGTCATCAGTGTCGGTGTTGTCCTGGCCAGTGTCGAGGGTGCCATCACTGGCGCTGGGCTCGAGCGAGTTGGTCCTGCTGCCGCCCCCAGAGATGGGCAGGGTAGGCCTGGCGCAGGCGAGACTGCAGTACTTGCGCTCCTTGCCGTAGAACGCGTGTTTCACGCCGATCGCACCGCACTTCTCACAAACCGCTGCTCAAAACCACCACAATTTTAAATTCATTCATAACTAATAGATAACTTGGATTAACTTCGAAAGGATAACTTGTGCTTACTGCCAATCGTTCCTAGCGTTCAAAATGGATCGAAATTGGATAAATTAATTTAGAATGTGGCTTACCTAAAGCACCTTTGTTGATTGACCAACATGATGAGCATTGTGAACAGTTCAGTTTAATTAATATAGTCAAAATATTGATAAGATCAAACTAGAAAAGTTAGCTTAAACCTCCCTTACCACATTGAACGTGTTCAAAAGGAAAAAAAGAAAGGGATCAATTAGTAAGGAGTTAAACGCACAGGAAATCTATGTACCAAGTGCGATCCCACACAAGATGTTATCCATGGGAAGTTAGTTAGGAAGTAAATTTTTTTTGAAATTTGTTGAGTAAATTTTCGACCACTATGTAGATACCAAAATTATGATGCTCCAACTTGCACACAAGAAAACATTTGACTCTTCTATAAGCATAGAAGTAAATTTGCTACTATTAGATCCATTTTCAGGATAATCTGATCTAGATTTACTTTGATTTATGGCTTGACTAAACAAGCATCTGTCACAAGGTGTTCATCACTATAATTTGGCTTATATATTGAAGTTTTAGAAGCAGTGAAAACATCTCTACTACTACTAGGAAAATTTTGCATTAGGAGACCATAAAACAAATTTATTTTCTCATAACGAAAAAATTTTATTCCCGGAAAAAAATCTAAAGCTTAAACACATCCTAAACTATATCCGAAATTAAGAAGACTAATCATTACTAAATGAAAAAAAGAGCAGGAGTCCTAAATGCAGGTCTTGTTGAATTAAACCCAGAGCACTCATGATGCACCATCCATGGGACAGGTGTTGTACGACCACCTTCTAATTCCAGTTTACATTCTCACACTTTTGTTACTCATAAGTTCTTATGTTGCACACGTTATTTCATGCAATCGAATTTGCTCTGTCGTCTCTGCAAGTCAAAGTACACACCTAGCCACGTTATAATTTGGTTGAGCCGCCGTCTTACAGTCTCAATGTTTTTACAGTTCAATAATTGGTACAACACAATGAAAAATATATATTGAGCTTCACACTTGCATTGAAGCATCCTCTATTTTGTTGGTCAGTATTTCACCTGACCACTCAAGGCTAACATATTACCTCAGAACATTTACAACATTTTGGGGAACCAACACTGGCATACAAAGCTTTTCTCTGAACCCTCCACAAGTGGGAGGTTTTGTAGGTTTCTTACCCATGCCTTCTCTCATGATAGGGATTGCATTGAGGTCTGTGTCCTTCTGATATGCAATAGGCGTCTTCAGCTTCAGCGCAGGATGGTGATGAACCTGGAACGGTAATTATTAAATGAGCTATTTTTAGACTTAAAATAAAAAAGGCAATTTCACGTTCCTAACAAAATTTCTTCGGCATTATAGGTGATGAGATTCCTGCATCACTTCACTGTCCAGGAAGACTTAAGTAATGAGGTGTAAATCCACAAGCACCTTTTCGTCTCATTATCTTCGGGATATGCCCGCTCGAGTGCCTGCCTATAATGAAGTACTGCTTCATTGGTGCTTATCTTACATAAGGCACCTCAATAAAATTATGAGGCGCACAAGTTTCCGGTCATATATAGTCAATATAGTTACCTCACCTATTAAGCACTCAAGGGCTATAGGAAACCACTCATAATACAGTAGGCTCCTAGAAGGGGTTGTTAATATTGTTATGGGCTCCTAGAAGGGGTTGTTAATATTTTTATGGGCTCCTAGAAGGGGTTGTTAATATTGTTATGGGCTCCTAGAAGGGGTTGTTAATATTGTTATGGGCTCCTAGAAGGGGTTGTTAATATTGTTATGGGCTCCTAGAAGGGGTTGATAAAACCCTGCTTCTTAAGAATATGCGATGAAAGGCAGCCATGATACCTGAAAATATTTAAGGAGCCCCGAGAGTTACCGGTTATTTTGCTCATTTTGACGAGAGCAAAAAAGGGACCATCTAGGATGGAGTAGAAAATGGGTAATCTACGCATGTGTTCCCATACAGCTTACCTTGCGCATAGAAATAGAAAATTAAAAACGAAGAGAAAAAAGGCTAAGAAGGCATGACAACTGAAAGAAGTACAGTGGACACAAAAAATCAGAAGTCCCGAAGGCCTATATTAAACTGAAGTAACCTAACAACATCTACCCCAGCGTGCAAGTCCACATAGCATGGAATAGACATATCTAAATCACCTAAACCTATTGCCTATCCTATGCTCCCCTAGGAGTCATTATTACATAAACCGCCCAATCTCAAGAAAGTATAAAAGACTAAAATAAAATTCAGTAAAAATAAAATTGGATTGAATATATAGTACATGTTCAAGTGGGTCAATTGGCCTATCAGATACGTGCAATGTACAAAGAAAATAAGGGTGAATTTCTGCTACTTTATAAATAATCTAAACCGAAAATTAGATCCCAAATTATGTCATAGATATTTTAGTGAGGAGCTACAGAGCTACAGGAGGAAACTTAATGCCCCCACCTTGAAGAGAAGATCTGGGCTTTGTGATTCAACAAGAACTTTCCACTTCAATGTATTCAATGACTCACTACAATTTCCCTTTCGTTTTTTAACCATACATGAGAGTATCTCTCTAAAGAACATATATACTTCCATGACACACTCATGAACAGGTTGCATCTTAGTAGTAGTAACATGGCTTTGCTGATGCTTCAGTAACTCAGACTAAATCTTGGTACCTCTTCAGTCCTTCAGGTGACATTAATGAGAAGCAACAATTGATGCCTCCAATCTGTCAAACACATGAGCTTGCTCCTTTGTTGCTTGCTATTGAGATTTGCACTTACAGCAAAACTGTCACTGTTCAAAGCACATTAGTTGTTCTCAAAAAATTCCCCTCCAACTCCTTTATTAATACATATTCTCTGCAGGTTGAAAAATACAGATCTAACTTAACTTCATTGAATCAATGAAAAATTCTTGAAGGTTGCCTGCAAAAATTATCCAAGAAAAAGCAAAAATTTAATACCTCAATACAATTCCCTTAATTAGCAAATTTCTTCACATCAAAATCACAAAATTCATAAATTACGTGTGATAGCAAAAATACAATTCAAAGTACTCTGGAAATCAAGCACAACTAACGCTGAGATATGAGGTATAGTTTCACCTTAGGCTTCTTAGTTTTTGGTACAGGTAATGGGTCAGCCTCCTCCTCATCCATGTAGCTGTTCTGATACCCTGATGGGTGGCTGGCGTGTTCAGACGGGGTGTTGGGGTCGTGCTGGCCTGATGGCAGCATTGATTGACCACCCGAAGAATCGTCGTCATAATTCTCCAGGGTTTCGTACATGTAGTCTGGAGGGGTAATGTAGTCGCCTGTGCTGGCGTCATACAACTGAGGGAAGAAGGCATCTCAAAATCTAAGAAAATCAAAGACATGTTGAAAAACAGTGAATACTGACAATGTGTACACAGTAACCGCACAAAAGCAAAATTTACTTGGCAACAGCGTAATTAAGCATAATTGCGGAACAGTATAAACAAACAAAGAGACTGCATCAGTATTAGCAGAAACCTCTTTATTAAAAAAATTTAGGCTAAACCAGACACCACAACACAGTAATTGCACATCTACACCTTAATATCCTCACACATTTCTTATACTAAGAGTCTTGAGCTGTTATATGAACTTAGCAGGACTAGGAAACAATCTTCTCCAAAAGATCCATCCTTAACATGGGAGAAAATTACTGCACACATTTTAAAATGAGAGAACCCATTTGGTTTACCACATTAAATAGCGATTAGAAGATACAGGAGTTGTTCTCCATGGATGCATTAGGAGTGTTGAGCAATGTCAAGACACCTTTACTATGACAATTTCAGGGTGACAGTCCCAAAAATTGTGACAAGCTATCACTTGTACAGCAGATCCTTACTTTAAAAAGAACCCTGTTCATTACACATGAGAATGGTATTATTGGAAACAATATGCAAAGCCAATTTTGACTTCCATTTAACTCTATAAAAATCAAATATGATTCTTTTAAAAATTAGCTTGATTCAAATAATTCAAAAATATTAAGATCATAAAAGTATGAAAAGTATATAAAATGGAATTCAAATAGTACACTTACATTTCTTAAGATGAACTCATGCTTCATCTTCATCTAATTAAATTGACTTTAGAAAAAATTTAAGAACATTAAAAATTTATCATCAGAGAGCACAAACCTTTATGTGTAAATTTATCCTACTAAAATTTCAACTAATATCCTCTAACACAAGCCCAACCATTACCCTCTAACACAACCCAAACTCGTTTCCTCTAATGCAATTATTACCTCCCAAACACAACCTTAACTATTACCTTTTACACAACTATTACTCTTAACACAACCCTAACTATAACCCTCAAACACACGCAGACCTGGCATGATGAAAAAAGCCTATGCATAAACTCAAACTGACCATTTGTGTGTGATGAGTTTGGAGCATAGGAGAGGGGTCAGCATAAGTAGGTGTGGTGATGGTGGGCTGGAGGAAGTGCTGGCTGGTGGTAATGGCATGATGTGTCTGCTGGAGTGGGGGAGGCGGGGGTGTTGACAAGGTGTGCAGCTGGGGTGCATTGGAGAGGTGGGGGTGTTGAGCGAGCAGCGGACGAGGATGGTCAGACAGCAGTGGTGGAGGCGCAGTGCCGGAGTTGAGCAACACGTCCGCAGGATCAGTGGTGTTGAAAGGAACTCCGGTGACACCGTACCACAGTAGCCCCAAATCTGTGAAGAAGAGTTCTTCAAGTATACTCACACAAGAAGTCATCAACTGGTAACAACACACATTTCTTCAGAAATTATAAAAAATTACAAAAACTCTGAAGATTTAGATACAGGTAAGCTAGTACTTCTAAAAATAACTTCTCTTGCAAACCAACTTTCACCACATCTAGAACAGTTTAAAAAAAAACACCACTGTGAAATAAAGAAGCAAAACGGTGTTTAGACATGAATCTACACCTTTTAGTTTTTTAAACAATACATAAACAATTTATTTACTACAGGCAATACAGAAGTAGATTGTTTCTCAAGTTTAGTACAAAGATCAAATTTGAGCACAGCTGCTTGTGGGCCTGAATTAGTTCAGTGACTTTTAGGGCATCCTACCATCAATGCTATTCTAAAGAGTACAATTACATTTACTCTAATTCACTTGACCTAGTTGCACACTAAGCTGATCAAAGCATTATTCATTCCAGATTCAATGTTTAATTTTACAAAGTAGTTTATACAGGCTAGATGTTAACAGTACATTCTAGAAACAACTTGAGAACAGACTGAAGATCATTGACATTAACAATAGTGAATTACCCTATCAGGATGAGTCATTTAGGAGGAAATATTTTACTTGGTTATCTTACATGATAAATATTTCAATATTGAAAAGGATTCAAGAATCATTTTGAAAACTTTGTAAGAATTACTTTGACAGATCTCAGCAGGGATTGAGTTCCAAGTCTTGGTTCCAATGAAGAGAATACTATGTTGTGACCGAGCTTTTCAATAATAAGCCAGTATCAAGTTACTTCTATTTTAGGTTAAATGGCTGTGATGGCAAGTTTGTGCAGTCAATAATTGTTTGAGGTCTTTGTCACCATCATTGGTCACTGTTTTATACATGAAATTATATAAATAGAGTTTGTAGAGATCCAGAAATTTAAGTATTTTCAAACTTTTAAATGAATCACCTGTGTGAGCATCATATTCTAGTTTCTTCACTGCTCTGATGGCTATTTTATGCAGAGTAAAGAGTTTTTTGGCTTTATTTTTATGTTCTATGCCATGCTTCTATTCTGTATTGTAGGTATGGTGAAATGAATATGGTAAAGTATTCGCGAAGCTTCTTCAGGTAATACGTTTTTTATTTTTTGAAGGATTTCAATGAATTTTGATAGCTTAGCACTAAAATGAGCAACGTGCTCTTTATTATAATGCACAAGAACTTACATGAGTTGGTTTCTTCAATTTCACCTTTGCCAATTTTAGTGTGTGAAAGAGATATATTTCTCTTAAACAGGAATATAATATATTAGGTTTTATCTACACTGAGGCTTATTTTACTAGCTTTAAGCCATAGCAAAACCTTATGGAGCTCATTATCTATACTCTCAAGAATGTTAAATACTACAGTTAAAATAGCTACTTAATGTTGTTATTTAAAAATACTCAGGCACTAAGCTGCATTCAAATTTTGATAAGGTCAAAATACTTGAATCATTTACTGCTCACTAA
>JACJUY010001089.1:113602-125106 GCA_014220935.1 Platorchestia sp. MABIK | reverse complement strand
AGTCCCGCTTCCTCTGCTCCAGAGCGAGCTTGCCTTGTGGGCCGGGGATGAACTCCGCCACGCTGGACACGGCGTCCAGCAGCTTCTTGATACCGCTCGCTATCTCCCTGGCAACAGTGTGGTCGTCAAATATTTTCTGGTCCTAACAGTGAATAACATCAGTCAAAGTTTTGGGCAACTATTTGAGAATCAAGTAAAATCTCTGGACAACTGTAGAAAAATCAAGTAAATATTTTGAGGCAACTGTAGAATACAGTAAAATATCGAGACAACGATTGAAGTATTAAGTAAAATCTCAGAACAACAGTGAATGAATCGAGTAATATTTCTGAGCAATTTCAGAAGAATCAAGCAGAATTTCGGGGCAACTGTAGAAGAATCAAGCAGAATTCCGGGGCAACTGTAGAAGAATCAAGCAGAATTTAGGGGCAACTGTATAAGAATCAAGCAGAATTTCGGGGCAACTGTAGAAGAATCAAGTAAAATTTTGGGACAACTGCAGAAGAATAAAAAAAAATCTCCGTTCACCAGAAGAAAATATGTACAACCTCTGGACAACTGTAACAGAATCAAGTAGGAGCTTTTTGAAACAAAGCCTACACAAAATCAAATCTCTGGGCAGCAACAGAAGCATCTAGCGGAATCTCCAGCTTGTTGAGACCTATCTCTGCAACCAAAACAAAAAAGATACTGACGCTAAAACCCTCTTGAGATTTTATGTGGACCAAACGACAAGCAACATGACAAAGTAAAATTTCAAGTCTAACACTAAAATGAATACTTACCCCGATTTCAAGGCAAAGGTTATTCAATTCTGGTAGACCAAGATGCTCCTAAAAACGTTTTATTCTTTAACATCTATGACGGGGAAGTATAGATAAAACAAGTAAGCTCGCCAGAAAAGTTGAGAGATTCTTCCCGAGTTGCCAACTCGCCTTATGTTGGGCGAAAATTCAACTTCGTCCTTTTTGAAGAATATTATTTGAGTATTTAAGCCAGAAAATTGCCTTTCTAAGCTCCTCACTGCACCCCACTACCAGCACACAATGAGACAATGCACTGCACCCAAGAATTTGTGAATCATCATCGGCAAGCGCACCTAAAATAAAAAATGAAATAACATTTTCTAGCAACATCCTGGTAAAAAAAATTGAACGAGGTCAATACCGGACGTTTTCTTACACAAACAGTGGAACATCATTAACGCATTTTAAGCACAGCGTGGAAACGTAAAGAGCTCAGTGGAAGCGACCTGATTTGCAAGATCTCTCATGTCATACTATGAACATAGAAAATCTCAACGCTGATTCACGCAAGGACGTAAGAGAACTCGTAATTTATCAAAATTTTTTGTTCAAAAAAATCCAGGAATTAACATATCAGGAAAACATTTATCTCATGCTGGCTCATCCATCACTTCTCTCATGGTATTTAACCAAACCTCTCAACACACAGCTTACTACATTGATATGTACCTCATTTACTGCATAATTTATCTTTTTTTCAACAGATTACACTAGCTGACTTCCAAGCATTTAAGCATCATGAAAAGTCCAGTACAGTGCTGTTCATTGATTTAATTAATCTCAATCTGCATAACATCTCTCAACAGTCATAACACCTGTCCCTAAAACACGCTGCATTAAAAACAATTAGCATTATATTGATCACAAAAGAAAGATATTGAAATGGCACCATTCACTTCCTCACTTCCTGACTATAAAACTTGCCCCAGCCCTGCCATCAACTCTGCTCATAAGTATGTCTTCACATAAGCTGCAGCAAATCTCCCACAATAATAAATTTCTCACTTGATTGTCTCCAGGAAGGTTTTTCTCTCAGTGATTTCATCAGGTATCCTGGCCAAAATCCTCTTGAGGCTCGCGCTCTTTTTGTTGAGCTCTTGGAAGCGTTCCTCCGTCCTCGTGATGCGATACTCGCCTGAAAACACACAGCTTTAAATGTCGAAGTCATGGTTCTTCAACTTAAACATGCAGCAAACAAAGTCATGTTTCTTCAAATAAAACAAGCAACACAACAATGTCATAGATCTTCAAATAAAACAGGCTACACAGCATTGCTAAAGTAGGTACTTTACAGCCACAGAAGTTGCTTTTGCTCCAGGGCAGTAATCTAATATTTACATGAAAACTTTGCATTTTAGAAAGAGCTACATCAAATGTAATAAAATTTCCCATAGATACCAGGAAAAAGGATAATGATTCTACCACTGATAAGAGAACCAGAACCAGCAACATCAGTTATAGGACCACGTATATTGCTCCATTTTTAAAGCATCTAAATACTACAACTATTTCTCATGAAAAATGCTCCAAAATACATACATGTACATTGTTTAAAAAGAGATTAGATTGAAAATTAGTTTCAGCCTCCCTATGAAGGAGTTCCTAAGAAACGAAGAAGGCTCCATTTAATATGAAATTGAAGGTATGAAATTTTACACCAGGTGTGTCCCCACACCCTGAGTACAGAAAACAACATTGAAAGTAATTCATGAAACAAAATAGAGTTGAAGGAGAATATAATAGGTGCTGAAAATTGGACAGCATGGAAAAAAAAACAGGTCTGTAACAAAACAAGCAGAAGGAAGTCCTATCCAACCTAAAGATTGGGACCTCACATTTTCCCCTTCGGAGCACCAATGCTTATAGATACAATAGTTGTATTCCTCTGAGGTGGTGATAAAGAATTAATCAGTCTTTAGATACCAGTTTTTGTGATGTTCAATGAGTGTCAATAACTCTATAGATGAAGGCCTACAAAGTTTTCTTTATTGACAACAAGTCCCACAGCATTGGAAAGTTACCAGTGCATGAACATGAAACGAAGCATTAAGGAAGCTGTCATGAACTTATTTCAATACTTGTATTTTTACTCAAAATCAGCAAAAAAAGGATAATATTGTCATTTTACTTGACACACATTTAAAAGCTTTGTTCTAAAAAACTTAATTTTGTCTATAAAGCATCAAAATAATGACAAATAATTTGGTAACCAATGTAAAGATATCATTTTCTCCTCAATAGAATTATCAACCAATTTCAGAGGAGACATATTTACAAATTTAATGCATAAGAAATCTCTGATCATCTTACTCCTAACAAGCCACATTAATTCCCAGAGTTTAACTTGTACATACAAAATGATGCTCGGCAGCTAACAAATACTACTGACTATTGCCAGTAATCAAAGACACAGAATTGGCAGTCCAAGCCAATACCTATAAGTGAAATGCATGCTGTAGTGAGATACTACATAAGTGCTTTAGCTACTAGATTAGGACACAGAACTACAAGCTGAACTAACAGTAAGATGAATGCATGATCAAAAGTGCTCAAGCACCTAGATAAAGGAACAGAACTAGCCCTGACATGTATACTTGATAAGAAATTCTAAGGCTAAAGATACAGAACTTCAAGGTTCAACTAGCTGCTATTCATGAGATGCACAGTTTGAGATCGTAAATGATAAAGTAACTGATCAAAATTTAATTACTGTAGGCCCAAGCTAACCATCATCAGTAGGAGAGACGTTGGCTTGATATCTAAGCACAGCAGCATAAAGGGCTGCACTTTGGTGGTGCAGGCCAGCTCTCGTTGCCAACTGGTGCATCACCTGATACATCAGGCCTGGGTTGCTGCTCTCTGCACGACTCAGCACAGCACGCAGGCTCTGACCTGCAGGTCCATGTTCCCGCTCCACCTTCAACAGAACAAAAGTGATGCACTTTAAAAGTACATTAAATAACTAAATTGTAATAACGTTGGAATGAGATTTACTTCCATAATATATCAGCTGCAGGACATGAGCACAAGGATTATCTTTAACAGAGTACCCAAACTTATTCAGAATGCCCCTAGGTAGCTAGATATCTCCTTAGTAAAAGTACCTACTTATTATATCGGTTGGAGAATGTACACAGATGCTGGAGTGCCTATAGAACAAGGTCTTACAGGCTTGAAAGTGTGCTTTGGATATATCTGGTCAAGTTTCAAAATAAATCCCATATGTTAATATGTTAAAACCAAGTTCTTTTTAGAAAGCTGTTTAAAACAGCTAAACAAATTATAATGCCAGTTCAAACATCTTAAGTTTAGATAACATTAAATAAATGATAATGTATGGACTACATTTGAGTAAAATAATTTGGTTTCTTTAATGTCATGGAAGAAATCCATTAATAACATCTCTGAAGTTCATCCAGCTGTCTCAGTATAGAAAGGTCTTCTAACTCATATGGAGTTTCATCAGTAATGGATACCATCAATTAAAATAACACCTCTTTACTCTGTAGCTCTCAGTTCTTGTCAAGCAGTTTCAGCAGAGATTAACCTAGAGAGTGCTATCAAAATGAACCCTATAAGGAGATTGTTATTCACCTCACAATTAACAAAACACAAAAAGAATAGTTTTCTTACTTATCTCTCAAAATATGTAACAGGATATGAGTTTTCAACAAGCATTTAGACTATAAAAACAATATTAATGACTGTTAAATATCCTTCAGGAATGAAGATGGTCATTATAGAGCTAAATTATTTGTTTTGCACGGAACTGAATACATTTTTCTTGCTGGAATTTCAACACACCTTGGACAGGACAGGCTTCACAATGACAGGAAACACCAGGGACGCAACTGGAGAGTTGACGGCAGCTGTCTCCCCCATCCTCATATCTTAGGAAGATTACTCAATAACAAGACTGTCTACCTGTCAAACCAACTTCAACTCTGTGAAAAAATGAAAAACATTAATGATATCCATATTCCATTTTTCTATATTTAATTTTTATTCCACACTTTGATCCTGACTTACAAAAAATTATTTACAAACATCTGTTTAAAACCTGAATTGTTTTAAAGTTTATATATGGTAATTTATGATCAATAATTAGCAATTAAGGATATTTAAAACACCATACACATATTTAAATAGTAAACAAAGGAAGGTAAGATACAGAAGATGTAATATTAAGAAGTCAAATTATGAGGATAGTCCATGATATAATAATTATAATGACAATGAATGTTATTTATCCTTAACAGCGTCCCCCATACGGACCTTTTTTTCATTATTCAACCTAGAGCAATGAAATTTGGTATACGGATAGGATATGCAATTGGGAATCATTTGTCATTCGTGAAAAAATGCGATTTTCCCCATAGAAAACGAGATATTCATAGAAAACGAGATTTTTGGGGGGTTTTTCAAAATGTATCTCCTCCAACAGTTTTTAGAGTAAAAGTGATGACTTTGGCATCATTGGATGTGGAAGATGTGGACATTCCAGGAAGTTGTACACTGTTTTCCAAATTTCCAGTTTTAATAAAAAAATTGTAGAAAATTGAGAGCAAAATTTAGTTTTGAAAAATGCTGATTTATGACGTCATAACTTTTGAAGAAAAATTAATTATGAAGTCAATTAGAACCTCCTGAAAAGCCCTTGGCTTTCCCCATCCAATGATATCAAAATTATCATTGTAGCTTGAAAACTGTAGGAGAAGATGCATTTTGAAACCCCAAAGTCCATTGTTTACATCATAAGCAAAACAAAGAAACAAACAATTTTAACTAAAAATGTTTAAAAAATTTTGGTTCAGGTTAGACCTCTGAAATCATTAAAGAGCAATACAGAGACATAGGAAATGGCATAGCAACGTCGCGCCGTGAAGAAAGTGCCAAGGGGGAGGTGTAACATGATAAAATACCACTTCCCCCTGCCCTCCCCCCCATTCTTCAAAACCCCGAAGCGGGCGAACGAGTGAACGTACGAGTCATTTTTTCACAGGATGTACCTGACCTCTTACACTTCCTATAGCAGCAATAATCCCTATTTCCCAAATGGTTTCAAAATCCTGGATTCCTATGGGGGATGCTGCCCTTAATTTACATATATAACATCAGTCAACTTGCATTTATATCTCCGACTGCTTGTAAGAAAGCCAGTGTATGTATTATTATTCTACCATACTAAATTCAATCCCTGTTCTACTTTCATTTTCTCTGTAATATTATTCTACATATATTTAAAATGTATTTCATTTTATTTCATCATCATTGTGTTCTTCAGCTGACCTAATTTTATTTATCTTGATACAAAATTTTGCTCTCACACTGAAAAATATTCAAGTAGTGTTATTTTTATATAAATAACATCCTTAGCTTAGCTACAATCCTAAATAAGAAATAAGCTACAATGCTGTAGAGTGCATTTATATTACAAGGTAAACAAGCTAGATCCGAATTCCTGAGAGCTACATATGCCCCAAAAATATATTCTATTATATCAAACTAGAGTTATAGGTTCAGCAGCTATTCTTGCCCCTTTTCTGCTATCTATTGCACAATCTCACTGTGCAAAAGTGCCCAGTTGACCTACTACTGCTGATGAAGCCATTCTTTACAGATTTTTAAATTTTTGGTTAATGTGTGTTGTTTGCTAATAATCGAATTTTGAATTTTTGGTGCCGTAACATAGTCATTAAGATCAAAATAAACAAGTTTTTTTCCATGCACTTTCAGTCGCAAATGAGTATTTTACGTGTTATAGCGGTAAATTAGTTACCGCAACTCTAGTGTTCGAAGAGGAAAGTAATTGATCGAGTGCATCGTATGGCAACACTGCAGTGGACGCTTCCTTCCAACGCACTTGAATGATCGAGCCCGTTCCCGCCATCTAAGACGAAAGTTAACATACTGGCTGATACTGCTATAACTCGTTTTTTGGTGACAATTTCTGTTATTAACTAAAAGATTCTAGAAGTGGGTTCAGGCTCCGTGGGGCCGGCAAGTAATAAATTACAAAGTGCTTAAATGTACTTAAACAGCTCAATCGCGCAAAAAATAAAACCTACCGCTCTAACTTGTAAAATACTCATTTGTTGCAAAACGTGTATAGAAGAAAAGTAGTTTATTTTTATGTTATTCCTGTGATTCAAGAAACAAAAATTAAAAATTAGATGAGTAGCTGTTTAATCGAGCGCATTCATCATCATAGACAAAACTAAACCTACCGCTGTAACTCGTTAAATACTCATTTGCGACGGAAAGTGCATAAAAGAAAACTTGTTTCTTTTGATCTAATTAACTATGTTTCGGCACCCAAAATTCGAAATTTGATTATTAGCAAACGCTACACATTAACCAATTTTTTTTCAAGGTTTTTACTGATTATTTATTATACTAATATAATTATTGAAATATAACTTAATAATATTACTCCAATAATATAATTATAGTAGTAATACTTTAAAAGGAAAGGGGTTTCTTTGGAGTTAGCCCTGTTGGTTAAATTTTTAATAACTAAACCTGCCGCTAGGTAGCGCCACGTGTTTTAAGCTTAACTCGACGCGAGAAAAACGGGTACACCATCCACGGCTCTCTATCACTCACCCAACCTAACCAACCAACCCAACCCAACAACTGACACAATTATTTTTAATTTTTAATTTTTATTTTAAGCCGAGGATGGTGAATCCGGTTTTCTCGTGTCAAGTTAAGCTTAAGACTAGTGGCGCCATCTGGTGGGAGGTTTAGTTATCGAATATTTAACTAACGGAGCTAACTCCAAAGTTAAGCCAAAGGAAATATACTTGCAAGATTATTTCAACAATATTGTTTGTGTCTGTTCACTAAGACACCAGTGTGCTAATGCTATAATTCTTATATATATATAAAATGAATTATTTTTTGGTTAATCTGTTTCCATACAGGTAATAGGACTGAAGCATATATTTTTATCAGTCTAAATAAATTTTGTGGCAGCTGACTTGAAAGGGATTAAACAGTGACATAATTTCAAAAAGTAAGCCAAACAATATGAACTAATTTATAGACTTGAGCATCCAGTTATTAAAACCCTTCAAATTTAACATTATTGGCTACACATAGGTCAGGGAAAAACACTGAACTCCTACATTTAGTTAAATATACTGCTGTGCCTGATCACACTGATGTAGTTTAATATTTTTCCTTAACTTGCTACCACTTTTCCATTATCTCAACATTTATTTTCCTCAAAAAATATTTCCAGCATAAATTAAACCAAAAGTATGTGAATTTTTCTGAACAATTGTTGGTTGTGAGGTAACAATAACAAAAACTTTAACTCAAGATTCTCGTGGGTAAAAATATTCAAGATCATAATATAATATTGTTTAACCCTCCCAATTATGATTTCTTCAGGTTAAATTAATATTAATAAGCAGAATAAACGATTTACAAAAGATGTCACAAACATTAATATAGCTGTAAGATAGCTTGCATTTCCAATTGCAAACGACATTACAATACAATTGAGAATGTAAACATTGCATCGCTATCTACACTACGAGTAAAGTACTTATTCATTTTAATCTTTTCCCCGAAAACGTCGTAAAATTACCTCAATACCTTTCCTAATGCGGATTTTGAAATTAATGAAATAAAAAACCAAGTTGAATTTTATCAAATTCAAATATATTAACTACCTGAAAAACTTGTAAAATTTATCTCAAAAGCTAAGGTCGGGTTTCGGATATTCGGAACACAATTCTAATGGAATGGTTAGTCGCCTTTGACGCATTCGGCGCTGAGGTCTGAGAATAAACCTCGATTTTTTTCTGTAAATGTGAGTCTAAATCACGGCTCAAAGAAAGCTTCTGACAATTGATCTTCCCACCCAGCCCGCTAGCCTAGTTTTATTCCATGCTAACAAGTTCCTTCTGTTGTTTTATTCCATAATTTCAAAATCCGCATTAAAAATTATGCATGTATTTGTTGCGCGATCATCCACAGATGATGAATCAGACGCTTATAACCCAATGATCTTTTCGATACAATATTTAATTAAACATCGCTGCAATATTTCATTAGAAATTGTAAGCAGCAACACATACTGAAAAAGTTGTCACGAATTTCTTTTGCTCATTATCCTATATTTCAGAACATCGCACAGCATTTTAAGGAACGAGTATGTATTGTGATTTCCTCGATGCATAGAAATGTATTTGTGTACGTTCACGTGTTTGGTGTATGTATGTGCGTAGGTATGTATGTGCACGTAAATGTGTACATATTTACATGTATATATGCACATGCGTGTACTAAACCGACAATTGGCATTTTTAGCCAGAAATAGTGGTCTATTTCTGTTTCACTCTCAATTTGTGACATTACCGAACTCGTCATCTCTTTATTATTGTAAAGCATTCCCGTAAAAGCTTTACATTTTTTCTGTGATCATCCATTTATATTTAAATTAAATTTTCATCAACTAACGATCGTTATGTTAAAATGATTTAATTAGAAATCCAAACTTGTAATCCTCGTGTTCCACATGCTTATATATATCTTTTTTTACGCTTTCCTTGAAATGACCTTTTTGAACATCGGCCGAAACAAGCGACTCATATAGTATTTCCTGGCGTCAAGAATTGCGAAGTTTTATGTCATGTATATGTAAGTTGTCAAAAGTCATGAAGTTGTGTTATCTCTTATAATTATCATTACATGTATCATCAAATGTAGTTTAAGTAAGATTAGGAGTACATTGCCCTCAATCATTCTTCGACTAGTGACATGGGTATTACAATACTCGTGTGTGTGTATCATTTAAGTGTGTTAACTTTAAGATATTTTAAAAACCAATCATGGTAATTTTGTCCCATCTCTATTGGAAATAAACTGTTTTTTTTTCACTTGAATGTATTCTCTTTTCCCATGAAATCTGGGATGCGACGATTTGAGCTTGAAACAATCAATGTAGAAAAATTGAAGTTTCATTTTCACAGGTCTTAAATTTTTCTACTAGCTATGAAGAAATGTACGAGCCCCACAAGAATGGAAGCCTGAATGCATGATGGGAAGCCTCCCCTTCGAAACAAGTTATTCAGCTGTAGAGGGTATGAGGAACAGGCGCACGGTGGCTTTCATAGCCGTCAGCTGGTTGAAAGATAGACAGCAGCTAATTAAAACGTTTTCATCAGCCTCCTGACCACATTTGCAAAGAGATAATTTCTTATTTCAAATCTATTAAGATTTGTAGCTGCCCCTGTATATTCCAGTCTTAATCCAACCGTTTTACTTTAAAAATAACTCCTTTTACTGCAAGTCTCTGAGCTCGTATTTCAATGTAAGTGTGCACTAATAAGAGTGTTTCCAACTATGCATCGTCGCTGAAATTGTGTCTTTTTTCAAATTGTAGTTACATCTATCATCAAATCTAGATTGAGGAAAAAATAGAAGTACATTGCTCTCAATCATTTGTTTCGACTAGTGACTTAGGTATTACGATACCCACGTGTGTGTATCAACTAGGGATCCTTAGTTTAAGATATTTTAAAATCAATGATGCGTTTTTTGCATCATCTTTATTGGCTATAAACTGTTTTTCTTTTTTTTTTCTTTTACATTATTTTTTACTCCAACATGTCTTTTCACGCACTAGAGCCAAAGCTTTCGGATCGATGACTAATTAACCGAAGTAGGTGAAAAGTTGAGATCAATATGTGGTAGTATCTTTATATTTTTCAACAGGTACAAAGCTGATAATGAATCTGCAAAAATTTTAACATTTTCATTACTGATCAGTAAGTGGATACTAAGAAGCTTTGAAGCATGGTAAATTGCAAAATATTAGCACCAAGGACTTAGAGGGCAAGATTCAATCGGCATTCTACTGTTTCTTCTAGAAGAGGAGTGTACAAAACAGCAGCTTCAAATCCTACTTAGACACATTAGGGTAAGTTGCTAAAAACTCAGGGGTCAGGGCATTCAAATTAAAATTTTTCCTGCATCAACGTTTCGTTTGCTGGGCACTAGTGAGAAAACACTTTCTAAAACACAACAGTTTGACACCATCAGTTACAGTAAACTCACTATTCTATGTGAACAAAGATATCTTCCGCTCCTCCCTAATGAAACACAAAACAGAAACTGTTGCTCTAGTGAAGGAAAATTTAATGTTGACCCTAACTCTGAGCAGGTAAAACTCCTGATGTGGAGTGGATGAATGGCTTATTGACAATTGAGAGGCATAAAGAGTTGCCTTCTGAAAAGGTTCCTCATTTATGTTTTCGATTAGGTAAGTTGAGAAATTAGATTTTCTAATGATGCTTCGAATCCGGCGCTGAACTGCTGCGCTGAAATTGTGCGAAATCAGAAAAACGATCTCTTTTCTAAAGCAGCACAGTGCGTTTTGCTATAGCCACTAGACTTTTTGTAGCTAATCAGGTTGGCCACTGAAGGGTAGTGAAATAGCCTCTCCTCAGCTTTCTAAAGCAATGCCACAACTTTAGCCAACTTTGCTGCACTAATATGTCCGAATTTATGTATAGTGTACAAATGTACATTTTATTTACTTTTATTTGCTTATTACCGCTGTCCGTTAGATTAAAGATATCTTTTTACGGCGCGAGACGCTATCGAAAGTAGAGACACCAGTGTTCAAGGTAAAATTTTTTTTCTGCATTCAACAGATATATCGATGCTCACAAGTTGTTAGAT
>JACJUY010001089.1:61970-100571 GCA_014220935.1 Platorchestia sp. MABIK | reverse complement strand
CTGCTGATGGTACTGATGATGGAGATTTGGTTGAAGTTCGACGAATCTTCATCCAGAATGGCGTGGTCATCCAGAACGTGCCTGTGAACTTTGACGGAGTGACTCCTTATGATTCTATCACCGAAGATTACTGTACTGAAATCAAAAGTTTCTTCGGTGACTATGACGACCACTCCCTCAAGGGCGGTCTGAAAGCCATGGGAGATTCCTTGGGCCGTGGTCATGTTCTCGTCATGAGTCTCTGGGATGATCACTACGCCAACATGCTGTGGCTCGACAGCTCCTACCCGAGCGACGTTTCCGACCTCAACGCCCCTGGTATCCTTCGAGGCCCTTGCCCTACTGACAGCGGAGTGCCTTCTGATGTTGAAGGAGAATATGCTGATTCTTCAGTCACCTTCTCGGACATCAGGATTGGGCCCATCCAGAGTTATTAATTTGGACCGTGAAGAAACTCAGCCATGCTAGAGATCTGTCTTTCTTTCTCTTAAAATTGCAAATTAAACCCTAATTTTTTATCCTTCAATTTGCACGCGTACTACCGTCAGTGTATTTTCTTTCAAATGAAGGTCGAACAAGCAGCAGTTTCGACGATGATGTAAAAATTTCTGGTTGTCAAAATATCATCACGAGCTCCTACGTGTGACCACCCTCGCACAAATTCAGTTCTTGAAATTCTCCCAACAAAAATAAGAGCAAATAGAGCATTCTACTAAGACAGATCAAAATACCATGGATATCGGAAAGGATGCTTGAGTTTCACTTGAAAGTGAACGTGTAAATTGACAATCGCTCAACGTAAAGGAGTTTGATGCATATTATATCCTGAAGTTACAGTACATGGCAGAAGTGGTCAGGTCTAGAGTTTCACTTAATAGATTCAATAATGCGAGAATACTGAAAAGTCTCTTCTTCTGTGAGGTGAACAGAACTGTTTTCTTCGTATCGGACGCTCTGCTGATCTATTTAGGAAAAGTATTACCTTATCTAAGCATCCTTTGAGGTGTATTCATCGAAACGTTTATTGTGGTGGACTGTTGATGGCGCATCAAAATTGATGTAGGGTATGATTACCTTACCGACTTGCGATGAAGGATAGTGGATTAATGGTTGTCCAAGAGCTAACGAACCTAGGTGGGGAATTTAAAGTCTAAAGGGCTTCACGTATTTGAAAAAACTGATCATGTATAATTATTGCACGATTTTGTGACTGCCAAAAAATTCCCTAAATTAAGCTTTTGTATATCGATTAGCTTTTACCTTGAGAGTCTAAAAGGAAAAGGAAAGAAGAAAAAATTGCTGCATAGTGTTTAAGCTAATGTGTTCAGAATATTTCACACTTTTTACTATTTCATTAGTTATTCATGAAATTCAAACAACTTTTACTGCAGTCAACCTACAGTATACCAACAACAATTGACTATTGGTACACACGCCAAGAAAACAAACACCCATTCTCTGTTAATAGCTTACCCAACCCCTATCCTATCCCACCACTTTTTTACACTTCATATCTTTCTTTTATGTGTTCTTCCTCATTTCGTGTTCACATTATTTTATTACGCTCTGCTCTCCATACAGTTTTCTGCTTGGGCAATGTACCTCTCGGTAATTATCAATATGCGGCATATTTTCAAAAATTTCAATTTACTTCTCTGACTATGTCTCATCTTCAGTCCACAGCCTCCCATTCACACCCTTCACCTAGTTTTCAGAATAACTAGAGTTCAACATCTCACAATTCGTTTTCTGTTAAAAGACTTCAGTAAGGTGTTCGTCATCTGTTATAAGACTTCAGTAAGGAGTGAGAAAGGCGCAGAAGGTAGAAAACTGAGAGGCTTGATTTGCAGAAAAGTTATTTCATCATAGTTGTATAGTTAATGGCGTCACTTCTCCTAAGTCTACTCGTCTTCACCACATACTGTAGCGTATGGCGTAGCCAGGTTCACATGTAATCTCACGCTGCCAGCAGAATCGCCATGACTTTATAACTTGTCTGAAAATCCGGCCCCAGGTTTTCTCTTGTCGTAGCATTGTCATGAAAAAACGAACCTGTATTAGACAAGAAAACAAAACTTTGGCCTCTGCAGAACATTGAACTCGCAATAGTTTAGCCAGAGCGTCTGTAGAAGATTATGAACATAATAGACTCAGTCAACTATTGATTATCGAGTTCCACCGGTTGTAGACTTTAATTTATTAGCACCACCCGTTTCTTGCTAATCTTCCACCCGTCCTTTAGAAATATGAAAACATGTGTTCAGAAAATTGCATTGAAAAAAAATTCAACGCTGTGATGTTAAGAATGCATTCAACTCTAAAAGACTTGAAAAAATTTTTTCCCCAATAGATGAGTTAACATCAACTTCATTGAAACCTCCGTTTTTGAGTCACTTACTCTCAAAAAAAGTTTTCTTATTCAAACAATGTATAGACCAACTTCTAGAAATCTGGAGGCCTTCATTCACAAACTAACTCATCCTAGTTTTTGAACAAATCCTATAACGATGACTTAATAAACTGCGGATACTTCAATGTTGACTTGTTGAATATAGAGAATCGCGAAACAAAGGTAAAAATTTTTGACTTTAGCTCAACTAAATTCCTTCCTCCCCCCAATAAGTAGACCAACTAGAATTTCTGCTGACTCTGCCTCATTAACAGATAATATATTCATAATATATCCAGCTAATTTTTAAGCTAAAATTTTGACTTCCGACATTCCAGATCAGTTTCCTACACTCCGAATAGAAACGAATAGC
Organism: Platorchestia sp. MABIK; assembly: GCA_014220935.1. Classification (NCBI taxonomy): domain Eukaryota; kingdom Metazoa; phylum Arthropoda; class Malacostraca; order Amphipoda; family Talitridae; genus Platorchestia; species Platorchestia sp. MABIK. Next base: position 97,809 of record JACJUY010001089.1, on the reverse strand, counting down.
TTTCATGAAATGAATCTAAACTCAATCGAGACTTCCTCGCCCTGCTGCGGAAGTTCACTAACCCTCAATTAAATATATGAAACTTTATCAGAAATTGACCCAAGTCTCATTTAAAATCACAGGCATTCATTAACTCATTATTAACAAGGCAAATCTTTCAAATAACTCACATAACAGATGCGTCCGATCGCAACTCGTAAAGTCAGGCCAGAGGCCATAGAAAACCCTGGATAATTTTAAGTCGCGAGTATAAAATTTCTTTTAAAATGTATCACAAATTGAGAAATTATATTATTTAGAGATGATAATTACACTGCCAAGTTCACTCAATCGATAAATAATGCTGACGAGATGTAGGGTCTTGTAAACTTTGGTCACAGAGCGAAAAATAATTCCCAACGCCCAAAAAAACTGTCGTTTATAACACTGTACCTTAACGCTATTCGAAAGACATCCTAGATCTTTGAGAATCATTTTGTTAATAGAGATGTATATAATTAGCTCGGAAGTAATAGTTGATTCTGGTAGTTCGGTAGTTACTCAAGCAGCTTTGCAGACTGAAACTCAAACTACTTTTTCTATCAAGTTCCAGTAGCCAATTCATAAGATACCAACTGCATCGAACATTGAAGAACAAATCATCCGGGAACAATGAATTTTCAATTGAAATTCTTAAATCCGAAGCTGCTCTAATTCCAACTATTCAAGTCGATATTAAAAACAATTCTTTTTCTTTCGTTATACTTTTTAATTCATTAAAAGTTACGTAAAAAAAGTTGAATCAGCATCTATAGACTAATTACTAAACAGCCGAACTAATGATTTTTTTTCGAAAAATGGTACACAAAAAAGTGTTATGAAGTACAATTATAAAAGTTTTGCGTAATAAATTTCTCCATGATGAGCAATCCGGCTTTTGATCCAGAAAATCCACGACTTGAGTCATTCCAAATTGTACAGAATTTCTTCATTGAAATATTGATGAGGGACACATATTAACCTTTTGTTCTTCAAATGAACAAAAAAACATTCGATTGCGATGGGGATAACAATCTTTTTTCTATGTTGTATAACAATTCTACACGAGATCTACATGATAGCTTCAAATCCTACGTCTCAAACAGTAAACAATATTGGCACACTCTAATTACTAAAGTTGAGGTACATTTATTACGATTGGTTCCTATAAACTGAAAAAGATTTTTCATTTTTTAAGCTGTTATCTTAAACTTAATAATCACTCGTCAATCTTTGAAAGTATGCAATCACGAAAATTTCAAATTTCCTTAGTGTTACAAAACAATGGTATAAAATGAATTCTACCTCACATTTGTGTAGCGTTAACATGTCTAACAGTAACTTACTAATATTTGGTTCAAAAAATCTTTTTCCAGAATATTATTGTGGAATTAATGCTCTCTAGTTTTTCCACGCTGCTTCAAAAACTATTGAATGGTTAGATAATGATAACAGGAGCATATTTTGATTTTTGTCCAGTAAATGTTTCCTTCGGTATATTTTAAATCTGAAAATTTAACAGAACGTGAAATGAGAGTAGGCTGGGAAAGCAGTGTACAAGTATACCAAGTTAAACTCCTGGTGGCGCACACAGTACAGTGCTCTGTATAGCAGCCATCTCCGTGCTGTTGTTAGCAAGTGGAAAACTATCTTACTAAGTGAATATTTGAGAAGTTCTAAGATTTTTGCTTTAATAAAAATCATTGTTCTACCACCAGGAGCGAAAAGAACGGGTTAACATTCGGAGAAATACAACGAAATGAAATGATTTGGACTGAACGGATCAGAATGGAGCTGATAGTATCGGACACGAAAGAAATGGAATGTTCTATTTTTCAACTCAGTAGTGGAATAGAGTTGCAAAACTAGAACAAACTGAGTCGTATCTTTTTGGATTACTATCATCAGACACAAATGGCGAACATGCACCTATGTCGAAGCAAAGTAAAAGTGCTCGGATGGATAAATGGTGGTAATAGTGCCACAAGGAGTGTTCAGTGACTACTATTACTACCACGTAGCTTGGGGTGTGAAATAGAAAAAGTGCACAAACACCAAAGTGGTCCTCCAATGTCCCTGCAATTATTGCGTGCGCTACAAATGTCTTTGTCATTTCTAGCCATCATACTCGTACTTCAGACTCTGATACAACTAGCTCTGCATTTATAATTCTGCAAAATTATACTCCTACCGCTTTTACAGGAAGCGATGAAGTTATTCTCACACCCACCAATATTCAGTATATCAAACTATTTTTTAAAATAATACCTCATTAGAAGCCAAACGGTATACAAGGAAAAGAAAAGAAAGAAATGAAAAACCGTTTATTTCCAAAAAAGTTTATACATGAGATGTATTACACATTGGATTTTAAAAATTTCTTAATGTAAAGATCCTTAGACCCAGCATATAGAAGAAAATGTAAAATTTCACTTTCGTCATAAAGAATGAAATCTAACAAGTGAAACCCCGATGTCTAATAGAAAATGAAGTGCACAAATTAGTGAGGAAAACCGTTTGAAAATAATTATTAAAGTAATCATTACATTGGTACTTTTTCTTGTTTCCAAATGTCAATTTTCTATAACTTTTAGTCAAAGGCAATTTTCAGCAGAAAGTGTCATCACTCAGATTTTCACACCACTATCACAACAGGTAAAACAAAGGAGTTGACAGGGGCTCCTTATGTGTATTTAAATTAAATGAATCCTGATTTTTAGGAATCATAAAATAGTTTCGATACCATTTACCAATGCCGAGCTGTCTTTTGATTTATCAGGTTAATTCCAAAGGAACGTCTGATTTTTAGAATGGATGTTTAAATTAGATTTTTGAATTAATTGCATTCTGTTATGAGTGTAATAAATTTCTGTGGCTCAACCAAACAATTTTCTCTAAGATTATCTCTGTTACGTTCATGTTTTCCATACATATTGACATCCATGTTCGTTCCATCTGAAGATTGCCTAACAACTGTTCTACTGTAAAAGTTGTCCAAGAACACTTTATTCTGTTCATTTTAAGATTCCGATCAGTTTTTGTGTCCGAAAATCCAACTGTTACCACTAAGAAAAATGGAAGCAAAATATATGTTTACATAACTCTGGCCTAATTTTTTACGTTTCAATGAAGATAAATAGGTTATTACATGAAGAAGGAAAAAATACACGTCATCCTGACAATTGATGTCAGCACGAAGAAACGTTTGGTCGAGCCTAATTGTACAGCTATAATATCCTAGCTGAGAGAAGTACTTAACAACCGCATAGTTGCATTAAATCAATAAATTGAGTGGCCTCCAAGATTCCCATATCTAACACCGTGTGATGATTTTCTGGAAGGACACTTTTGAAAATATGCTCTTGTCCCTCTCAAAACACTTTAGAATCGAAAGAAAGATTCTCTAACGGATCCAATGTAGTAAAAAATGATCGACAGTTAACAAAATGAATTATTTCATATGATAGAAGCGATCAAGAGCTCAAACGTGCGGGAGTAAAATGGACGACATGTGTAAAGAATTGGAGATTAAAACTTGTTCACAATATTTTCCATAAAATGATTTACTGCAAGGTAGTTGTAGGGACTTCGTTCCTAAAACTCTAAGTCAAGTTGAATTGCGGCGAGTACATTTCATTGTTCGACATTCCGGCGCAAAAATGTTTCTGGCAGCCTTCAGTAGAGTGATTACAGGCTAAAAGAAATTTGAAAAAGAGATTTCTGAAGATATTTCATCAAAGCGTATACCATTTGTTGAGAAGCGTTCAACGAAAAATATCGTCGCAACTGAGTAAAAACGTATCAAATAATTTTTGAATTATATCATTTTCTTTCGGGTTTCGTTCTTCATGGGACAGATATATTTCTGGTCGAATTCCTAAAATTTGTGATTTCTTTAATTGAAATTTTTGAGCACGACATGGGAAGGTCTGCCTGTCGTACTTCCGAACAGCAATTAAACAACTCCTGTATAAAATTTTAAACTAGAAAAACAACGTGTGTGGCAGCGAAATGGTGAGAGTAATTTTCCTCACAAGCGGCGTTAACGTGAAACGATTTAAAATCTGGCCCCAGGTGTCTCAAGTTATCTGACTTGCTATGTCATGCTGCCCAGTCAAGAACAGTCACCAAGGCCAACACATGTTCCCAGGCACCTTACTTTTTATCGTGTGTGTAGCGTCAGGTCGCTTGAAAATCTAAAAAAAAAATTTCGAGTGTGATGATTAACATCCGATGGTTATATTTTTTCGAGGCTCAAAGTTGTAACATTTGATTTGTTCGCGGCAAGGGATGAAGTATTGGCTCTCAAATCCACGAAGCAAAAAGGAATTACATTCTGATAGACATTTTTGGAGAGTCAAGGTTCGGGCGCTAATTGATAGATATTTTGGCGAGTCCTTGTTCGGGCTTTAATTGATAGTTATTTTGGCGAGGCCCTGTTCGGGCACCAATTGATAATTATTTTGTAGGCGAGTCCTCGTTCGGACGCCAATTGATAGTTATTTTGGCGAGTCCTTATTCGGGCGCCAATTGAAAGTTATTTTGGCGAGTTCTTGTCCGTGCTCCAATTGATAGTTAATTTGGGTGGTTTTTCTTTGGATGTCACCCTTTTATTAATGCCCCTGTCTTAGAGATTCCTGAGGGTCGTCAGTTGATCTATAAGAGGCCGTATTTTCTTAGGCTGGTTATTTCGTGGGAATCTTCCTGGTACTTCAGGAATAGAAGAGAAGTCAGTTGCTGACTGATCATTTATTAAGGCGAGTTTTTTCAACAGTTCTTCTGTTGCTGCGATAGCTTCCAATATTGTTCAGAATTTCAAGTGGCTGCGTGGCTACGTAGCGAAACTTTTCGCGCTGAGCTAAGCAAGCTTTGAATTTTTTGAGCTGAGCTAAAGAAGCTTTGAGCTAAAGAAGCTTTGAGCCAAAGAAACTTTGAATCTTTGAGCTAAGCTAAACAAGCTAACGAAAATATGAAGTTCGTGATAGAAGTATGTTTCGCAAGTATCTGTGATACGCGAGCTCAATTATTCGAGGGAAGAATTATTTTCCCTCTCAAGTACAAAGGCACCATTCGACCCATCCTAGCGATGGTCTAACACATTCCATCTCGATTTGCTTGATTATGCTCCAATTAAATTATGTTTCTAGTTTATCGTGTCTGACTATCAGAAATTTTTCAAATTTACAACGACGAAACGCGTAATCGAAATACGAGTATTGTGTTGGTGAAAAATTGTTATGTTGCGCAAATGTTTATTTTAATGGATTCGTTGTAGACAGATCATGCTATTTCAAATCTCAACTTCTAAGAATTTCAACCTCGTTTCGACAAATTTGTTTCCCTAAGCTATTTTCTGACTTGGTTAAGGCTTTTGCTTTTCAATAGCGAAGCGTAAACGGAAGCTATTCCTTCAGATGATTATATTGCTTGCTATGCCATGTTCTCGTTCAGTTCGTTTTTTAGTTTCATCTTTCATAAATTTTGTCCTATTTTTAGCTTTTTCCATTTTAATTGTCAAGCGTTTTTCAACCTTTGCTCATAATTTTCGAAGAAGGATTAGTTCCACCCGTAGATTTCTGGTAAATTTTTGTGGAGGAACTTTTTTTTTCAAAGTTTTAATGTTAAATGATTTCTGTTCGTTTATTTGTGATTTCCACTTTTTTTTCGCTAAATGTAAAATTTGATATCAGTGATACTAAAAGTTTTTTGTGAAACAGATAAAATTGTACCTTGGGAGGCAAAAAGGCTCATACATCAGAGAGAAAAAAAACTAGATGTAGATTCAGCGACAGATTTTCACTAAGGAGTAAAGGAATGAGCCAGTTACAGAATATTTTCTTTTACAACCTACAAATGCGTGTAAATTCAATGATAAAGTTAGGCCTAATGTGTTACGTGTCCTAAAGAAAATAAATCTCCACAGAAATGTAAATTGAAGAAGATACATTGAATACAGAGAATGTTTGTAACGTATGTAGAAATATTTTGAATCATCGATAACACGCAATGTCACACATATGTAAAATTTTACTTCAGGGGCTGTGAAATAATTTGGAATTTTCTCATGAATTTGAAACGCACTGTTTCAGGACGAAATAAGTTAACAATTTATTTCAGAAATCATCTTCTATTTTTATGCATACGTTTCAAAGTTAATAAATGAGTAAGTTTAGTTTTAAATACTTGCTTATCAGCGAAATTATTTAAAACTGAAGAAAATCTTGAGAGCGGGTTAAATTACCAAGTAATTAGTTTTGTGGAATTTCTTTTGAAAGAGTATTTCATTTAATTCTGCAAGAAAAGATCAAATCTTATTTTCAATGCGAGACGCACTTTAGCATTGCAAGTCTTTTTCGAGTCAGAAATAGGTTATGACAGCCTCTTTGATGTTATCTAGAAAGATTTTACGCGTGTAATTACAGCTGTCTGCTCTCACGTATGCAGCGTATATAAGCTCAACGATCTTACTCGTTATTCGCATTGTTCCTTGAAGCGAAGTCAAGATGCAGTCGTGTCTTCTGATTCTGTTGGTCACTGTGGGGCTCAGCTACGGCCAGAAGGTCGGCACGAACACCGCTGAAGTTCATTTGGCGCTGCCCATCCAGGACTGCGAATCTGGAACATGCGCAGAACAGGCGACCAGCATCGTTATGGACTCCAACTGGCGTTGGACTCATAGCATTGAATCATCTACCAATTGCTACACTGGTAACGAGTGGTCCACCGAGTACTGCCCCGACTCGGCCACCTGCACAGCCAACTGCGCCATCGACGGCGTCGATGCAGGCACGTGGAGTGGCACTTACGGAGTCACTATCACCGGCTCATCTGTCAACCTGCATTTCCTCACATATGGCCCTTACTCCACCAACATTGGGTCTCGAGTTTACCTTTTGGAGAGCGACTCTGCCTACCGCATGTTCTATCTCAAGAACCGTGAATTCGAAATTACGATTGACGTTTCAGATCTTCCCTGCGGCTTGAACGGAGCCATGTACTTTGTTGAGATGGAACAGGATGGTGGCCTCGCAGAATTTTCCGCAAATGAAGCTGGTGCTGCCTACGGTACTGGATACTGTGACGCCCAGTGTCCCCATGACATGAAGTTCATTGCTGGTCAAGCCAACTGCGACGACTGGATCCCATCAGACAACGATCCTAACTCAGGCACCGGCAAGTACGGTATCTGCTGTCCTGAGTTCGATATTTGGGAGGCAAACAGGTAAGACGTACACACTAAATAAAATAATTCAATCCCATCATTACTTAATGTAATTTCTTAAAATGGTGCAATAATTTGCAATAAAAAATTTTCTCGGAACAATTAAGCTGATGGAAATCATTAAATCCATCATGAGGAGACGGAACGTTCTAATTCTAGTCAATGGAAATCCTCTTTCGACTTCCAAATTACGAGTATTTTCTTTCAGAGGGTGTGTGACCAACTAGTATTTTGCTTCAAGCTCTAGTTTTCCTTTTTTTTCAGCAATGCTCAGTCGTTCACCAGCCATCCCTGCACGATCGAAGGGTACACCCCGTGTGAGGGACTAGACTGCGGTGACAACCCCGACGACCGCTACAGCGGTGTGTGTGACAAGGATGGATGTGACTTCGCTGCCTACAGGAATGGCCAGACAGACTTCTTCGGACCGGGCCTGACTGTAGACACTACCCAGCCAATCACTACAATCACGCAGTTCATCACTGCTGATGGTACTGATGATGGAGATTTGGTTGAAGTTCGACGAATCTTCATCCAGAATGGCGTGGTCATCCAGAACGTGCCTGTGAACTTTGACGGAGTGACTCCTTATGATTCTATCACCGAAGATTACTGCACTGAAATTAAGAGTTTCTTCGGTGACTATGACGACCACTCCCTCAAGGGCGGTTTGAAAGCCATGGGAGATTCCTTGGGCCGTGGTCATGTTCTCGTAATGAGTCTCTGGGATGATCACTACGCCAATATGTTGTGGCTCGACAGCTCCTACCCGAGCGACGTTGCCGACCTCAACGCCCCTGGTATCCTTCGAGGCCCTTGCCCTACTGACAGCGGAGTGCCTTCTGATGTTGAAGGAGAATATGCTGATTCTTCAGTCACCTTCTCGGACATCAGGATTGGGCCCATCCAGAGTTATTAATTTGGACCATGAGGAAAATCAGCCATGCTAGAGATCTGTCTTTCTTTCTCTTAAAATTGCAAATTCAATCCTAATTTTTTATCCTTAAATTTGCACGCATACTACGGTCAGTGTATTTTCTTTCAAATGAAGGTCTGACAAGCAGCAGTTTCGACGATGATGTGAAAATTTCTGGTTGTCAAAATATCATCACGAGCTCCTACTAGTTACCACCCTAGTACAAATTCAGTTCCTGAAATTCTCCCAACAAAAATAAGAGCAAATAAAGTATGCTACTAAGACGGATTAAAATACCCTGGATATCGGAAGGGATGCTTGGGTTTCACTTGAAATTGAACGTGTAAATTGACAATCGCTTAACGCAAAGGAGTTTGATGCATATGATATCCTGAAGTTAAAGCACATAGAAATTGCCAGGTCTAGAGTTTCACTTAAATATAATTAAATGATGCGAGAGTACTGAAAAGCCTCTTCTCCTGTGAGGTAAACAGAACTGTATTCGGATCGGAAGCTCTGCTGATTTTTTTTTAAAGTTCATCGTTATTTTAGCCTCTATTGAGGAGTTTTCATTGAAACGCTCATTGAGCTGGACTGTAGATGGCACATAAAAATCGATAAAGGATATGATTACCTTCCCGACTTGCGATGAAGGATTGTTGATTAATGGTTGTCCAAGAGCTAACGATCCAAGAGGGGGAACTTCAAATCTAATGTGTATCATATGTTTTAAAAAATTATCATTAAATGTATTTATTTCACGATTTTGTTGCTGCCATAGAACTTCCCTTGGGCTCTTGTTCATCGATTAACTTTTACCTCGTGAGTCTAAAAGAATGATGAAGTATGAAAAAGTTGTTCCACACTGGTTTAGCTAGTGTATTCAGTATACATTTTACCTTTCCATTTTCGTAGGAGAAATTCATTCAGCCTCTACTGCTGTTTACCTGCAGTATACCAACAAATGACTACATTCGCCAGCAACACAAACACTCGTTATTCATAATAGGTTACCCCACACTCATCTAATCCCACCCCTTTTTTTATACTTAGCATCTTTCTTTGATATATTCCTTCTCATTTCGTGTTCTAATGATCTCATTGCACACTCCTCTCCACACAGTTTTCTGTTCGGGCAATGCACCTCTCGATAATTCTCAATGTGGGACACATTTAAAAAAATTTTCAATTTACTTCTTTGACAATATCTTACCATCAGGCCGTAGCTCCTCATTCACACCCTTCACCGCCTTTTTTGAATTACTGAAGGTTCAACATCACACGATTCGTTATTTGTTATAAGACTTCACACCCTTCACCGCCTTTTTTGAATTACTGAAGGTTCAACATCACACAGTTCGTTATTTGTTATAAGACTTCACACCCTTCACCGCCTTTTCTTGAATTACTGAAGGTTCAACATCACACGGTTCGTTATTCGTTATAAGACTTCAGTAAGGAGTGAGAAAGGTGCATAGAGAGGAAAGCTCAGAGGCTGGATTAGCGGAAAAATCATTTCATCATAGCGGTACAGCTAAAGGGGTAACTTCGACTTGGTCGACTTGTATTCACTACTTTTTGTAGCTCATTGGGTAATCAGGTTTACTTGTAAACTCACGCTGTCAGTAGAATTGTCATAACTGTAGAAATTGTTCGAAAATCCATCCATGGGTTTTCTCCTATCGCAGCATTGCCATGGAAAAACGAACACGTGTGAGACATGAAAACAAGACACTGGCCTCTGGACATTGAACACGCAGTAGTTTCGGCAGAGCGTCTTTAGAAGATGATGAGCACAATAGACGCAGAAAAGCATTGATTATCGAGTTCTACCGATTATTGGGAATGTCATCGTCCCTCAGGGATACTAAAGCATTTGTTATCGAAAAAGAGATTATTAATTTTTGAGCTATGACGAGAATCGGACAAAAGAAGCTCATTTAGTTGGCCTATCGAATTGCTGTTCCTTTTGATCTCACTGTATCCTGGCCTAAAATACTTTCAGTTCAGACTATGCTAAACACTTAGAAAATTTAGCCATTTTCCAGCACTGAAGAAGAGAAAATTTAGCCATTTTCCAGCACTGAAGAAGAGAAAATTTAGCCATTATCCAGCACTGAAGAAGAGAAAATTTAGCCATTTTCCCGCACTGAAGAAGAAGATAATATCTTCTGTTTTTTTCTGTTCATCCTACGCAGGAATTGCAGGTAATTTTACCTGAAATTGGGTGAAGTGAACTGCGTGGTTACTCAATTGAATTTCAATTTTAATGTATTCTGTGTTACTCTGTTAAATGATACAACAATTTACACAATAAACCTGTAAATTCAAGAAAATTTCATTCCTAAAAAAATTTACAAAAGAGGTGGTGGTGAAAGTGTATTCAACCTGCATATTAGACTCGATAATTTTTTTTCTAAAAATTAGCTGACATCAGCTGCATAGAAACCTCCTTCCTGGAATTACTTACCCTCGAAAAAGTTCGTTTTTCATTGAAGAATTAAAAATAAAAAAATAAATAAACGCAACGAATGAGAGTACTTTCATTGAAGAAGTTTATAGACCACCTTCTGAAAATCTGGAAGCCTTCATTCAAAAACTAAGTTAACCTAATCTTTGAACAAATCTTATGATGACGTAATAAACCGCGGATGATTCAGTCTAGACTTGTTGAATGTTGAAAATTGCGAAACAAAGGTAAAATTGTTAGTTTCAGTGTAACTAAATTCTTTCCTCCCTCCAATAAATTAACCAACTAAAATTTTCTCTGAATGCCTCATTTGAAAATGATTTTTTCACAATGCATCCTGCTAATATTTTTGTTGGAATTTTGACTTCCGACATTCCAAATCTTTTTCCTACATTCTTGCTAAAGGCAAATATCTTTCACGAAAAAAATTCACTCCCAATTGAGACCTTTTCGCCTTGCTCCGTAAATTCACTAACCCTCAATGACAAATGAGAGTTTTTCCGAACTTTACAATCTCTAATTTAAGATCACAGACGTTCATAAAGTCCTTACTGACAGGACAAATCTTTCAATTACCTCACACAACTGATGCATTCAATCTCCACTCGTTAAGTGAGGCCAGAGGGCAGATAAAAACCTCAGAAAATTTAAAGTCGTGAGTATAATAGTCCTTTTGAAATGTATAGAAGATTCAGATATTTTATCTAGGGTAACAATAACACTGCCAAAAAAAGTTCACGAACTTGATAAATAATGACCACAAGATAAAAAACTTTGCCCACAGACCGAGAAATAATTCTCAAAAACCCAATGAAAACTATCGTTCATAACACTGTATCCTTTCACAATGCGAAAGACATACCAGATCCTGGGCAATCATTTTGGTAATTCAGTATAGGTGTTCATATTTAACTCAAAAGTAAAAATTTATTCCTGTAGTTACTTAAACGGAAATACAAACAACTCTTCCTATTAAGTTCCAATTACTTATTCATAGGATGCCAACAGCATCAAACATTGGAAAACAAATCATCCGGTAAAAATAAATTTCCAGAACAAATTCTTAAATCGAAAGCTTTTCTAGTTCCAATTATTTAAGGCGATATTAGAAACAAGCCTTTTTCTTTCGTTTTATTTCTTAATTCATTAGAAGTTCCAAGAGTAACTCCCATTTTTACGTGCGACGATAAAAGTTGTGTCAAAATCTATAGACGAATTTTCAAATAGTAAATTTATGGCAAAATTTCTGAAAAATAGTGCACAAATAAGTACGCTCGTATTAAAGTTGAATTAATTCCTCCCTGATGAGCAATTCGGCTTTCGAATGCGAAAATCAACAACTAAAATTACTTCTAAATTGTCAATAATTTTTGATTAAAATATTGACGAGGGAAACCTAGTACTCTCAATTCATTTAAATAAAAAAGAACATTCGATTGCATAGTGGATAACACACTTTTTTTTATGCTGTAGAACTGTGTTACACAAGATTTTCGTGATTGTTTCAAATCGTACTTCCCAAATAGTTAACAATATTGGCACACTCTAATTGCATACGTCCAGGTAAATCATAAAAACTGGTTTTATTTACTCAGAAAAATACATTTCGTTCCTCGAGTTATCACCTTAAACTTAAGGCCGTCGTCACAATTAAGGAGACCAAATGGTAACGTTTCTTCATAATAATCTACAGTCAGCGGTGTCATACGGTCTTTCAAGTGCTGCGAAACCGTCAGATTTCAGCCTTAGTTTGACCAGTTATGACCAAAGTGGGCCCAAACTAAAGCTGAAATTTGACGGTTTCACAACACTTGACAGACCGAATGATACCGCTGACTGTAGATTATTATGACGAAACGTTACCATTTGGTCTCCGTGTGACGGTTGCATTTTAGAAACACTCGTCGATCTTTGCAGGCACGCAGTCATGAAAATTTTCACTTTTGTTAATGTTACCTATCAATTGTATCAAATGCATTTAACCTTACATTTGTGCAGCGTTCAGTATGTTCAGCAATAACTTTCTAACACTAAATTCGAAAAGTTTTATTCCCACATATTGAATTTTTGACTGGAATTAAAGTGCGCTAGTGTTCCCACGCTCCTTCAAAAACTATTGACAAGTTAGATAATCTTAACATGAGCCGGTTTAGATATTTTTTCAGTTAACGTTTCCATCAGTTTGATTTAAATATGAAATTTTAACAGCACGAAAAACGGCAATAGGCTTGAATTGTACTGTACAAGTATGAAAGTATTTTTATACCAAGGTAAACTCTTGGTGACGCATGCAGTACAGCAGAAACTTATCTTACAAGGTGAGCATATGAGCAGCTCTAGGATTTTTTCTTTTAATAATTGTTCTACCACCAGATTAGAACACAATGGGCTGACATACAAAGAAATTCAACGAAATAAAATTAAATGAAACTGAATGTTTCAGAGTGGGGCGGATGGTATGGGACTGGAACGGAATTGAATGTTCTATTTTTAAAACTCAGTTGAATGGAGTTACAAAACTGGAACAAACCGAGTAGTCTCTTCTCGGGTTGCAATCATCAGGAGCGAATAGCGAACATGCACCTGAGTTGAAGCAAAGGAAAAGTGTTCGTATAAAGAAATGGTGGAATAGTATTACTCGCAGTGTTCAGTGACTACTTCTACCATATATGTATGAATTACTATCTCATACCCTCTGCAGCTTGCTGTGTGAAATAAAAATAGTGCACAGACTGCAAAATGGTACTCATTCCATTGGTTCAGTAACTATTGCGTGTGCGTGCAACAAATGTCTCTGTCATTTCTAGCCTTACTTCTGACTGGCACACCTGGCTCTGCATTCATAATTCAGCAAGCCTTTACTCCAACCTCTTTTACGGGTAGCGATGAAGTTATCCTCACACCCACTAATATTTAATATAGGTTATAAATTCTTAGAATTATTACTCACTTGATGGCAAACGGTGTAAAAGTTTCCTGATAAAGAAAGTAATGTAAAACTTTACTGTCGTCAAAAAGGATTAAATAAAAAAAGTGAAAACGCATATTAACGCAAAATGCACGAATTGATGAGGAAAACCGTTCGAAAACTCCTATTAAAGTGACAATCGCATTAGGAATTTTTTCTTTAGAGTGTCATTTTTTTTAAAATTCACTAGCAAATTCTAGCAAAAAGTGTCATCATTGGATTATCTCACCACAAGCACAACTGGAAAAACCAAAGAGCTTACAGGAGCTTCTTGTGTGTATTTAAACCAAATGATTCTCGATTTTCATACATTATGAAATAGTTTCAAAAATATTTACTAACACCAAGCTATCTCTAGATCTACTTCACCATCTGTGACAAAAAATTAAAACAGTTCAGCACAAATGAGCAAATGAGAGAGAGAGAAAGAGTGAAAGAAAACTGAAATTTTCAGCAAGCGCTGCGCGAAAAACGGGTCACGAGATCATTGTGAATCCAAAGGTTTTATAAAATAGCATCGTCACGAACTTCCCGATGTAGAAGGTACTAACAAAATACTATTGCTAAACTTACATAGATTAGCATTCTTTCATACGAGCGCGGCGATTTTCCCCGTTGGGTATAAGGGAGAGCTCAAGCACAATACCCCACTCAACCCAGGTGTCGGAAATGGGTACCGGCTTCTCGGGGGAACCGTCATGGTGTCCTATATATAGTGGTAGTTTTAAGACATTTGAAAAACCAATGCTTAAGATCATATGTATCAGGCTTGATTGGAAATAAAGCATCCTAAGATGCCGATGTTTGTTTTTTTAAATGAATGTCGACAATCATGGGGGATTTTCTGAAAGTAATGTCGTATTGCTACTAGATTGTTTTGAGAAAAAATTGTATTTGATAAATAGAAATGCTATTTTTTTAATAAAAACTCATATTTAGCAAAAATGTGATTAACTCTTTGGTCTTAGTGATGCAGAGCAGATTTGTTGGTGGAAATGAGTGGTTTTCGCTTCTATGAACTCTACATCAACATAAACTCTGCTGGCGGTGAGACACTTTGAAGCTCCTTTACCCTATGTTAGCATGGCACGAAAGCGAAAAGACATCACTCATTGCATTATTATTAATAAGACAGAATTCTTAAGTCCATTTGATTAAAATTACCATAGGTGTAATGATAGCATACGATTTTTTTTATTCGAGGGCACCCCCATAGTCCCATAACCGGAAAATGAAGACTCCAATAAACATTAAATATTTTTCTCTCTCTTCACTTCCTACGATCGTAAGAACGGCAACTACCCTTCGTAGCTTACGAGTTAAGATATTTATCATTAGGATGGTGCATGCCTACTTTTCGGCTTGGCAAATTTGGGAACGGTGTGCTGTTACCCCAATTATCAAGGGTTTCTGTTCAGTTCTCACTCACACGATGGAGCCAAATATATACGTAAAATGATGAATAAGCCAAAGACAGTTATATGGGGCTTACTCAAAAATGGGGCAAGGGGTGACATACTTGAATGTGTTATATATTGCTTTCAAATACTAAGAAGTGTTTTTTTTTTGGTTTTTACTTGATTTCGTGAGTGAATTCAGTGCAAATCGCGTTTTAAATCATGAAATTAGACATTTTCAGATATAACAGGAAAATTTGAAAACGTTTTAATAAATAGTAAACTATATTTTAAATAATTGTTTTGTTATCCCAAATAGTGTAAAAAATGTTATAGACACTCTTGAAATCTGTCATAGAAAATGCCGCTGGAAAAATCTACGGTTTATACAACCAGTATTTAACTATATTTTTTCTATTCCACTTCGTAAAGTTTGGACTGTGCATCCCCAACTCTTAACTGCCGCGCGTAATCTTATGTGATAAACCCAATTAAAATTTTCTTACATTTTATCAATTTTGGAATTAATGCTCCAATGTGTTGCTTGAATTTCGCTCCCGAGTGATGGGTGGTCCCGTCCGTTTCCGGGGGTGAAAACCTAATGTCCGTCTGGTAAAAAAGATTACAATAACGGTGATATAAAGGAAAATTCCGACGGTTGAAGGCTTACAACTTTATTGCTTATGCTTAAAGCCCCATGTGATAAATATTTGATCACTATTTGAAAACCATAGGTGTGTCATTGATGTTTTCGAAAATGTCTTTTATAGTGATTCCTGAGCTTAATGATCAGTAGCTCCGACAGACATTGAGATAAACAAATAAAAAGTGTTTAGGCTTAAAATTAAATTCGTACAAGGGATTCTAGATCTGATTTAAAAAATGCAAAAGAACACATTTATTAAATCTAAGGCATTCGAACTTCCTCGAAGAGTAAAATGTGACTACAGTGTGGGTTTTCCCGAAATACCCTAATATTCTGATGAGTTTTATTACGGTGAGGAAAAATAACCTGAGGTACTAGTGGCGACATCGAGTGACAGAATACCACACTCTCTAAAGCAGGTAATTAAGAGCGTAGGAATTGTTCTCGTTGTCTCAAACAAACGAAGGCACATTGAACAACAATGGTATTGAGAGATCCGCAGCATATGACTTAACCGCCTTTAAACGCGTTGACTGCGGCGGGTTAAGTTGAAACTAATATTTAAATAAAATTAGAGTTAATTTTAAAGATCAATTTTGAAACAAACGAACATTAAATAGATCGTGCTTTCATTTAGTTTTCATTGAGTATTTATGAGAATTGAGTTTGCAACTGCTGTTCGGTCAGCATCATTACGAAAATCCTCTCAATGACCACCGTTGACGCACGTCACAGTCAAAAGTTAACGCGGCCGAGTGACGTCTTCCCACTTCGCTTAGCGGAGTCGGCCAAACGGAGTAGAGAGAGACAGAGTGAGCTCAGTAGCAAAAAATAAAATGCGAAACAAGTAAAATTTCGAGTTGGAAAAATGGGGCTTAAGAATAAAAACTGTATTGGAGAGCAGTTCTCTTACAAAAACAAGGAGTCAAATATGATTCGAAGCTGAAACAATGAATAAAATTAGGTTTAAGTACGCTGCTTGTTATGTGTCAAATTTTTAAACAGAATAACAATTCTTTGACCGCGGGAAAAATTTAAACAAATGAAAGGCATAATTTTGTGGAAGACAGGATTTTCATCCTTTTTTCAAAGGCTTTATTGTTCATTTGCCAATCCTGAAGGGTGCACAAAGAAAGTCAAGACCCGGAGTATGAT
This sequence comes from Platorchestia sp. MABIK, assembly GCA_014220935.1. Taxonomy (NCBI): domain Eukaryota; kingdom Metazoa; phylum Arthropoda; class Malacostraca; order Amphipoda; family Talitridae; genus Platorchestia; species Platorchestia sp. MABIK. Next base: position 81,017 of record JACJUY010001089.1, on the reverse strand, counting down.
TTTCAGGACATTTACACAGTCGAAGAGGTACAACTAGCATCATGATGTTTTTTATATTCTGTAGCAGGTAGCCTAATCAAGTCCACCAAGAAGAATTTCATTTATATGTTTGTTGACGTGTAGATACGGATGCGCTTTTAATATTTATATACAACTGTGAGACGATGTTTTCAATGGTCTTGAAATAACTGTAGTTAGTCAGAGGAATCTAAATAACTGCTAAAAACACATGAACAAACATCAAAGTAAAATTTCTTCAACTCTCTTCATCTAAAAATTTTTTCGACTCTTGAAACTGGATTTTTAAGCTATTTACGTAGTTGTAGCGGAACAGTTGCCAGCGTTAAATTTTACTGTTGGACATGTGCTGACCGTTGTACTACCGCGACATAGTAAATTGTTTGGAAATGTGGTCCATGTTCCCTAAATTTTGAACGTAGTGGGCACTCCTCAGAGGAGATAGATTTGGAATAGCGCAATCATTAACACTTATTCTCAACGCCATCATTTTAATGAAGATTATTCACCGAAATTTATTGCATTCAAGATATTCATTTCGAGGAACTTTTCTTCATATAAGAATATGTTCCCAACATGGTTGCACTCACACCTTCGGGAATAATGTGCATTATTCGAGTGAAAGAACTTTTGCAGAAACATTGTAGATTGATGATTCCTGCTTTCGCTGTTCGAATTTCCGTAAAACTTAAATAAATGAGAAATGCTAAAAACATGAGGAAAAAGTTAGGAACTGAATAATGCCACGAAATTTTCCCCCACATTAATCCTGGGTAGTACAATGGCGTTAAATTTTTCTATGAAATACCTCAATCTTAGGAATATGAACGGCAGTGGTTGAAGTTTTTCTCTTAAATCGAGTCAATTTGGACCGGAAATTCTTTTCTGTTCGAATATAAAACGCTAATAAGTGATGCTAAGGATAGTTCCAATTTCTTGTTTCTACCTTCGTACGTACCCAACCAATGCTTAACTTATTTCCAGGCATGTGCCTAAATTTGGAATAGCTCAACACAAATATGACGTCGCCAACCAGGTCATAACAATGGCACCAGTTTAAAAAAAATCAGTGAGAGTAAATGAGCTTCCATTGCATGACGGTGTTACCATCAGAACCTTTGCAAAATTGTTTATGAGTGATCGAAAATTATACTTGTGGTGTGGTAAGTTATGTTCATTCTTCATTTGTAGATTTTCCTGGGTTTGTTGGGTGTTTGATGTTGAATTTTTTTCTGATTTTATGCGCATTAATTAAAAAATTACACTTATGATGTGAAGCGGTGCGGCACTTAGGAAGAACGACATTGTAGCTCAGACACATTCCAAAATTGTGGATTCTAGTTTCCAGCGTTTCGCTGTTTGTTTATCGAACTGTGCTAAGCTTCTATTGTAACTGACGATCTTTGAAGACATAGTTTTGAATAAGATAAATATGAAGAGGGATTTTACTTTGTGAAACTCAAATACTCCACGGGTAAAATGAGGATTCTTTAGATGATGATTTTGCAAGAAAATTTTGCATTCAGTATTTTTTTTGAATAAGTAATCCAATCTAATAGGGCAGTCAACACCTGACAGGAACGAGGACGACTATACTGTCATTTTCGTTGTATCAGAAACATGATGCTAAACTAAAAAGAAACTAAATTTTTGCACACTTATTTGAGTGAATATTTATCACTGGAATTCTCCTAAGATTTCGCAAAGCTAGGTCAGTTTTGTTTTCTGGGAAAATAACTCTACATTATGGCTAAATTAAATTTATCTTTTTGATACAAAATAACTGACATGAAATGACATGATACAATGACCACGCTAATGACGTCGCAATTTCTATGAGTAGGTTCAGAGATGTAGAAGGCATTTGCTCTTAATAGAGCTGGACTGTGAGAATAAAACGTTTGTCTCCAATGTTTCTAAAGGTCCTGGTTATATTTTCTAAGACGAGAGATCTTTTGAAGAACGCTAATTTTCGAATTATATAGTGGAACCTAAACGGTGTTGTTGGTGTGATTATTGATGTATTTTTGTTTGAGTGTTTTCAAAGTACTTTCTTCAAAAACGAAAACTTTCTTCATCTATTGAAAAAACTTGACGAAATCAGTTATTGTCAATAGCTCCTTGATAGCCATTGCAGCAGTACTACTATGTACATTACTACTACAACATTTCTAGTACCGCAACACTACCGCTATAACAATCATCACTGTCATTACAACTACAACCCCGAATACTTCCGATATGAGACCGAGATTTGGACCTCAATAATTCTGCCAATTTTGTTGTGCCACTTCAGGAATAAGCAGAAATTTTGAGCTAGTATTAGCAAATTTGTGCAATTTTTTTGCACATTTCATCTCTAAATTTCACTGTTCCTTCCGCTACTGGTAATTTCACTGTCCCTGTTTACCCGGCATTCTCCAAGCTTAATTAAGGGAAAAGGTCGAGGGTCGTGTATGAGTCGCTACGGAGGGCTGGCCGGCCGAGTTTCTCAACCTTTCTCATTTACCAACCGCCAACTTCATTCAGACAGAACTCGTAAGTGTGAATGGAATCAACTATGCTTGGGTCAAGGTTTCCAGTTCAATTTTTAAGAGCGTAAGTGCTACAGTATAGCATTTTTGGACAAAGGTCCTCTTTCCGTATCAGCAGCTCGGCAGAGCAGGGAGAGGAGGAGCGCAGTGCACCAAAACACCACAGCTCACCAGCCCAGCTCTGCCTTACGTAGTCACTCTTGACGAATGGAGCTTGTGTTTATGGTGGTTGGGGGAAAATTGTATTTCTGATTTGGAAGTAGCCATTTTGCTTTATTTCCCTAAATTTAGAAAAAATCTCAAGGTTAATTTCATTTTGAAAGAGCAATTTCTTTAAACTTGTTAACATTTTTCTTGTTCATATAATTCTTAATACTATAATCTTCATAAGTTTGCACTACGGTGTTCCTCCTCCCAGAAATTATTTTCAGAGCCCTTAATTTGTTCTGTGTGATTAGTAATGAAATTAAAAATTTCTCTTAATTACAGGGGATGGTCACGAGGTCAGCGACGCCTCGAAGGACGTGGATCATCGTATCAACTTTTGTGCTTTTCCAACGATTGAAGACGGGACTCTATTTCTCGTACAGGCTACTGGAAGCCCAGTCTTAAGTATTATCAAAAAATAAATATTCCCCCGAAAGTTTTATTAAAACAATGTTAAGTAGAAAACTGAGCTCGTTTCTCATAATAATTTATTCATTTGAATCTATTTATTTGAAGAAGAATAAAGTGTTTTCCCTGTGTACAGTGAGAAAATGAATGGCAACATCCCAAAAAAGACCGATGAGTCGCACGATGAGTTTCGCCTCATGAATATCATTGAATGCTGATGCCTACTGCAATGAGGTCTTTTAAGCTTACTTTGAGTTAAAAAATACTTAAGAATTTCATTTCAATCGGTAACAGAAAAGATTCGTTTCATATGGTCAGGCGTAACTCTTCAACTCAAAAAATTTGTGTACGACGACGTCAGAGTTTGGAAAGGTAGAAAATTCAAGTTTTGACTTGAAAGTCACAAAAAATAGTAAAATCTTCAATTATAGTGAAGTTCTCTTCAGACTAAGGCTACGTTAAAATTAATGAACTTATAATGAACCAATGGAATCTCCAATCAGAGCCACAAAATAAGAATATTGTCACTGTGTTGGTAACGAACAATACCCGAGACTGTCACGCTGATGTTTCTTAGTATGTTATTCCCAACAAAAGGCTCAAGTGAACACAACTATTAAAATTTAGTTTCGTTATACTTGCTCATGTTGATTCGTACGATCTTGAAAAATACCAGGAGTGAAAAACGAGTAAAACAATTAGTTTGTTACTAAAAACAGAAAAGGTGGCGTTTTTCAAGGTTACAATATGTGAAATTCAGGGTTTAATTTCCGTGGAGTCTTGAAGCACAGAATTTTGTTGAATTTTCATGTATGAAATCTCTGCCACATAAGAAAAACTGCATAGTTTGTGAGTGCTAATGAGTTACCAGCTTAAGCTAGAGAATATCATTTATGTATGGGCGCACGTGTGAGCGCGCGTGCGCGCTTGTGAGTTGTGCTGTGTGACATCAAGAAAAGTATAAACTCTTACAGTAGGTTGAGACGAAATTAGTCAAGTGTGGTAAAGATGTAAGAAACGGAGTTGAGTAAAAGAATTAAACAGTGTTGAAACAGAATTGATAAGAATCAGTTAGGACGGCAGAAACAGGACGCTAGGAGCGGATAGAATCTACTTTTATTCGAACTCTCGCGCAGCAGTCCTTTGACGAAAACGTGCACGTGTGAGACCCAGTATGTGACGGAATGAAAGAGAGCGTATATACTGAGAGTGTTTTTATATAAATGTATGCAAGTGAAATAATATAATTGCAAGCAACTGTGTTGCATCCAATGGGCATTAGTATGCGATTATACGCCATTACGTATGCGATCGTGCGAGCGTAAAATGGTGTTTGCATGAAATTATTTAAGTGCAGCATACTGTCGCTGTCCTTCTTGGCGCATGGGGTCCTCCTTGAGAGTTTCTTTAACAATAACACAAGAAAAAGTATTTTTTGCTCGATTTCATCTCTCGCATCACGATTCGCGTTGATCATATTTGAAAACCAAGCCATTTTGGGAAACATGCGATAACTCAACGATAAACGATTCCCTGACAGTCTAAGCCTTAAGAGTCGTATCGAAATATACAATGACGCAGATTCGAGCTCGGTAATATCTGGGGGTGTGACTGATCCTCTAGTGACGCACGGCATGACCATCTTTGGCTGACGTCGCGCAGCGGAGGGTGGAGCTGAGGTTGTGTTGACGTGTAAATGGGACCAGCAGTGGCAGACTCTCTGCATTTACAAACTTAGTCAACAGGGGAACATTTGCAAGAGGAATTCTAGAGTGCTCTTTCTCGCCTATTACAGGGGAAATTGTTTATGATATTGTAAAGCTATCGCTTGAGCTGTTACAAGCACTATTGCTTGAACTATTGCAGAAGCTAGTGCTTGAGCTATTACAAGGGCGGTTGTTTAAGCTGTTACAGCGACTATTGCGTTTGCTGTTGCAGGCGCTATTGTTTAATATATTGTAGGGGCTATTGCGGAAGCTATTATCTGATCTGTTGCTGGCCCTATTGTTTCAGGTGCAACAGAATTTAATGCATAAGTTATCTACATTGCATTGGTCTGATTGACTGGAACCATGCTACCTATTGCCCAGTCCAACTTTTTCGCAGCCTGCATGCATGTTTTTCGCCACCTAAGCAATTTCATTAAGTGATTAAATCGCTTAGGCTGCGAAAAACATGCATGCAGGTGGCGAAAAAGTTTGACTGGGCTGAATGGATGCAAATTGGAGCTCTCACTCGTCTCTCTCAATGATGTCAGTGAGTGAGTGAGTAAAAGAACTTGGTGACAGCTCTCATAGGGAGATAATTCGTCATGTTTCGGCTTGACACGCTAGTTTTAGTGGTAGCTCTTGGTGGCATCTTTTGGGGCAGTTCTTGGTGGCAGCTTGGCCCATTCGGTCCGTAAACTGATATATTAGTTTATTGCTTTGCACTGTCATCCCCAACTAAAGTAACGTAAACATTAAAAAAAGAATGCTTAGCAGCGCCACGAGTATTGCCTTTCAACCTTCATCAAATGGTAACGATGACTAAAAAGAAATCAGTTTGTTTTATTCGAGCCAATATCATGCGTGAGAAGTTCCCTTCAACCTGCAACAGAAAAGCTTTGTGTTATGTGGTCTGATAATTTTAGGAGACCATTGAGATTCAAGGTTGTGGGAAGTTCAACACCTGAAACAATCGCTAACGCTGGCTGATAATTTTGAGCTCATTTTCAGTTCTAGTATCATGCAAAACACCTGGCCGCGCTTCTTATCACATACAAAATTGCGCTATCGGGCAGCTGTTGTCTCGATGCACTAATTTTCGATGACAGTTCTGGAGAAATATTGAAGTGCACCGGCTCACTTGCACATGTTTTCTTGATTTTTTTACTGTCGGCCTTGGAAGACTTTGTCATGTGATGTTTGTTTGTGATTACTAGCATATCAACGGAGTGCGCTTAGTGACAATTGGTGGAACAAATTTGGCTGGACGAAGGAGTAAAAATAAAAAAATGATTAAATGGAATGTGGACAGTAGAACGAATAATTTCTTTGACGATTGATATTTGAAAAATAGGTGAGAGATATAGTCAAATAAATGAAATAACGATAGTGTACAGGTATAATTGAGTAGATAAAGTAAAAATAGTGTAAAAAGGTAGCTGAGTATTTGAAGTAAAAATAGTGGAAAGATATAGTTGAGTAGGTGAAGCAGAGATAATGTAAAGATGTAGTTGAGAAGGTGGAGGAAAGATAGTGTATAGAGATAGTTGGATAGATAAAGGAAAGATAGTGTCAAGATGTAGTTGAGCAGGTGGAGTAAAGATAGTGTTAATATATTTGTAGACTGGGGGACAACGTCGGGTAGAAAAGTTAACCACAGTAGAAAGGGGACGTCCAGAGAGGTTGGCTCCTCTAATTCACTTTTAGAATACTCGAAAAAGTAGGTTATGAGTTTGAACGAATAGTGAAAAAATGAATGTTGCGAAAAGAACACAAATTTGTACTCAAGACAGAGGTGCATGATTCTGGAAACATACATGTACGTTTATATCCTTATCACAGAGCATTTGTTTTTGTCAGGTTTGTAAAAGATGTAACCAAGCTTTTTTGCTCAACAAAAGATTCTTTCACAAAGTTGGTTTCAACCTGTTATAGTTGACTATTGTCTATGGTTTTGAAAAAATTTAAAATCAACCTTATAAAGAAAGAAGTATTTATATCCAGCTGATTGTTTCCAATTGAATGTAATATTCAGTTCAATTTGTAATTTGAGTGCATTGATCTTTCGTTGTTTTCATTGATATTTCAGAAGTAAAGGTAAAATTTTACGATTCAAAAGGAAATTAATTATCTTGCTTAAGATGGAGCTCTGATCTTAGTATTTTTCGAATGATGTTCCCGAACGGAATATTTCCTTAGCCATTGTTTCAAATAGTTGTGATGTAGGTCTCTACTTTGACCTAAATCTTAAGTCAGGTTTTCTAATATCAGTTCAACTTTTAAATAATTATGTAACTTATTCTAAATTTGGGCCTGTTAGTGTGAGTGTATTAAAATTGATTATTTGAACAAATACTTTAGATTATTTCATAGAATGATTTTTTAAAGAAATTAAAAGTTGAAGTGTGATTGCTTCCTCGTGTTTGGTCATCACTGTTTCATTTTATATGTTCAAAAATGACCACAAAAACCTTGGCTTTTAAGTCAGCCAATCACAGATAAAGACTTCTGTAGCTAACCGAGCGTTAACCAATCACAGCTCAGAAATAGAGTGCACTCCCGTGGCAATCTCTTGAGGGAGGACAGCATCTGTGACGCATGTTTATCACCAATTATAAGGCTTGCAAATGGTATTTCTTTATCTACTAAGAAAAGCTGAACTTTTAGCAAAAATACAACCTAGTAACGTTTTATCTTGCATCACTCGGTATTTTCCAGTAGATTCTAGCTGTTTGCTGTTGCGTACGTGAGGGAAATCATGAAGATAGCTTTGCAATTGTTCTAGATGCTACGGAAGATATATAAAATTGTTATCAGTCATGCAATTAAATTTGAAGTTTGTTTTGTGAACTACAGAAATAAAATATTTAAACCAATCTTAATGCCTCACTCTGTGTCTCTGCAGTCCATTATCAGCAAATAATCTTACGGGTTCTTCAGCGACTCTGCTCCAAATTCAGAGCTATCATACAATTGACATTTTTGTGGGAGAAATAAAAGTTACTTCATGGTTGCTGGTAGCTGACATTTTAGGACAATTTGTCAAAATGTACAACAGATGATTTTCCAAAAATGACCAGTCCACAGATTCTATATTTTGGAATTTGTAACCAGATTTCAACAGATTATAGATGTCCAGAGGCATTACGCGAAAAGCCTAATATTATACATAAGCCTAATATTCAAGAGTGAATAAAAAGTACAAACATTACGAAGAAAACAAGCAATACAAAAAAAGTAAAACGAATACAATTGTATCATCAAAAAGATAAATAAATGTCAGACTATGCCTAAAAATTAGCAAGAAAGTAACGGAAAACGAAAAAATACACACCAAGAATTTACTATTTGAAGGGGTTAGGAACTAAGCATATTATTTAGGGAAGGTTTTCCTTTAAAAATATGAAGGGATTCTAAAATTCGTAGGTCAAACTCATTGGGAGCGCTATCAATGACTTTAAAATCTTCCTCACGAACTACCATATTGCACTGTTCAGCATGGTTGCGTACGGCTGAATGAGGAGGGTGTGCAAGTAAGTTCCCGGTACGGTGGCTCCTACCGCGGTGTTCTGCTATTCTTGTGTAAATACTGCGTGACGTCATCCCGACGTACGCCGATGTGCACTGCACACAACTATATTTATAAATGACACAAGAACGCATTAGACCAGGGATGGATTCCTTGTGCCGAAAAAAAGAACCTATTTTTACCTTATTAATCAAAATTACACGCAGGTTGATAGTAGGAAAATACCTTTCAAAAAGAGACTTTAATTTAAAGGAAAACCATCCCTAAATAATATGCTTAGTTCCTACCATCTTCAAATAGTAAATTATTAGTGTGTATTTTTTCGTTTTTTCGTAACTTTCTTGCTAGTTTTTAGGCATAGTCTGACATTTATTTATCTTTTTGTTGATACAAGAGAGAATAACATTTTCATTGAGGACCAAATAAGAGACTTGTCAATCTATCACTAGTGGAACAACCTATGAACTTCTCATTTTGTTCTTTTAATTTACCGTTTAAAATATCACTCGACGTTGCTTCTATGGATCTTTTATATCATTGAAAATATGCAAAATAATTTTGTGAGGGAAACTCTAATTTTAAACTTTGTGAGTGTACCAAATTTAGTTAAAGAAAATAAATTCGCAATGTTTCATCATTTCTGATTACTTTGCCAACTTTCCAATGCTACAAAATAGGTTCCATCGTGACTCAGGTGAGAGCAAGAAGGAGAACTCGAGGGGACCCCGTGAAGAACTCGAACATCTCTGATTACGTAATGCATGTCTTGTCGTTCTCATTTCAGATAAATTAAAATCCAAAGTTCATGATGAAATTTACCAGGCTTCCCAATAAGAGAGACGACATCAAAAGTGCTAAAGCGACAATTTAATTAAATATAATTACATAACCCGAGCATCCCTTGACTGTCTGGCTCTGATAGCAAAATGTGCGTTTGCAAGTGCATGACTACAAGTTTTTTGGCTGGGAAAAATGATCCATGTGACATTTTTGAGAAATGTGCGAGTCAAAATATTTGAAATCGTTATTACTTGAACGATGATGCACTAGGATGTGTGTGTGTGAGAGAAATAGAGACAATTAAATGTAATTGAAAGGAAACAGAGCTCCAGTTTGAAGTTCTAAAGTTTCACCGATACAAATAACATTTTACTCCAATTAAGTTGCTGGATGCGAAGTCATTCATTGTGATTTAAAGGACTTGTCATCGATGCTACGGTACAATAACGGTTATCCCGGTTTATCAGACGCACATTTCGTTCACCAGTATCATGTGGAGAACTTTGGCTAACTTATTCTTCCATCAACAGGAAGAATCATCGGACTCGTTATGCGAGGCCTCGAGCTGTCAAATTTTTATATGGAAAGCGAGAGCTCTCAAGCACTAGGTTGCGGTGGCTCTATAAAGAGTAAATCTCTTCGACAAAACCACGCTTCGCATCGTATGTTCCATTTCGGGAAGTTCTTTGTTGTAAACGTTGACGAGGGAACTTAAATGATGGCATTGAATGGCTTAAGTTCGGCAGGGATCGGGGGCGAGGGAACTTGATGGTTGCATTGAATGGCTTAAGTTCGGCAGAGAACGGGGGCGAGGGAACTTGATGGTTGCATTGAACGGCTTAAGTTCGGCAGAGATCGGGGGCGAGAAAACTTGATGGTTGCATTGAACGGCTTAAGTTCGGCAGAGATCGGGGGCGAGGGAACTTGATGGTTGCATTGAATGGCTTAAGTTCGGCAGAGATCGGGAGCGAGGGAACGTTCGAGAGATTTTTTAAAATTTCCACTGATCCACTGATCTCAAAACAAAATTCAAATTTTCGCTGTAGAGGGAACTAGAGGTAATTCATCAGAGGGTAAAAATGTGTGAAATGTTAATTTGTCGAGCTGATGCAGTGTAATATTTCCTAATTCCTTTGAAGATTCATACTTTTTCTAGCAAGGTTGTGAATTTTGGATATTAATAAGTTCTACTAATACACTAATTGCTTATTCATGAATGTCATGTGCTATGAAACGAGAGGAATTGTCTTAAAGTACATAATCTCATTCATGTAGAACAAAAGCAATACGGAGAAAATTTCCTTCAGGAGCTTGAAACTGATGGAATATTACATCTGATCAATATGTGTTTACATCAATTAGAGCCGTAAAGTTATAGTGCAATAAGGTTTCGAGAGGGATTTATTTGGTTTTAAACGTCAGGAGTAACTCTCTCACTGCCTGTAGATTCCATCTCCTTGAATCAAATTTTAACTTTTGGCTCAAATGGCAAGATAAATTTCTGTTAATTACTCTTAGTGAAAGTTCATCTTTATGAGCGGTTATCATTTCTTTAATCATAAAACGCAAATATTTTGCTGAGCTCTCAGCCTTGCAGGCAGGTGTTCTCGTTCCTTAAGCTTCGAGCTACAATATTTTTTCGTGATCCAGTTATCAGGAGCCCCTCAGGAGAAACATTGAGAATATCTCAAGAAAATAATACGCAGTTGTTGATTAGGTATTTTCATTCTTGAATTTTGTCCTTTTAATCAGGAGTTTGTGGGAATTTAGATCTTCGGGTCGCCTGACAACGGGCTGTGAGGGTAAACAAGTGTGGGAAAAAAAGGCTTCGAACAAGATGCAAATCTCGTGACAGCATTTTGCACGTGAGGGTCTCCACCAGCTCACGTGAGTTGATAACGCTCCAAAATTTCGTTAGATGACCTTCGAGTGAAGCTGATATCGTTGCTGCGAAGTTTTTTGCTAGGCTCTGCAGCTTTGGTATACAAAAGAAATGTGGTAGTGAAGATTATGTTCAGCTGGGCAATACTTATGGTTTGAAAAAACTCAGTACGATTTCGACGAATTATACCGACGAGTAATCTCAAAGAACGCTGTAATTGGAGTTCTGTGTGTGGTCGGAGAGACAATCAGATCACGTGATTGGTCAAAATATCTGTCACATCAATGGAAAATTCCGTATCATCTTATGGCGTCATTGCAAATGTCTCACGCGAGGAACACCAATTAGTATATTTAGTGTCAATAATTTTAACGAGCCTAAAAATTATATGCAAGAAAATTTTACAATAGAATTGAGTGCTCAGAGTGCACGTTCTGTAAAATGTGACATGATTTAAAAATGTTACATAACAATTACTGGATTTTGAAGAACCAAGTGCAAAATATTATGGTTTACAGTAGAACATACATGCTTGAATAATTTAAATGAAAAAACGCCAGCTGGTTTTCATTTTTTGTGCAATATTTGCAATCGCTGTTCTAGATTCAAGCGACACTCAGGCACTTCATAAAAAAGTCACTCCTCACTAGCGATGGAATCATCAACGTTTTCTAAAAGCAGAACCTTCTGAACAAAGGACATGAATTCAAGCTATCAACACAACAATAAATCTCAACAAATGTGTCATGCAACAAGCAAAAGAATGTTTGAAAGATATACTTGAACTTGCCATTCGCAAATTTTATTTCATCATTTTTACTGATGTTTTTACACATTCTCATTGGTTTTAATATTGAACCCCACGCCATTTTGATATCTTTTTAATTTAAAATGATATGAATCTTGGATCTGCGTTACCTTTCATGCATTATTATTTTACATGGGAGTCTATCGACGCGGCTTTTATGCATTGACTTTTAAAATTCAAATCCCTACTCTAATGTAACAAGCGCGTACAAGTATCTGCTCTTGGAACTTGATGCGAACTCAAGTTTTTCTTGGAACCTGGTTGCGGTCTTTATTTTTGGCTTATAAATTTAGTTAGTTTATTTAAAAAAATGGAGTTTTGTTAAATTCATTGTGTTATTTTTATTACAATTTTGCATCGTTGTTTAGTTTAATGACTGATCAGGACAATGTACAGGCACACTTTGGTCCAGACATGCATCATTTCAACACTTTATTTCCGAATCTAATGATTCCGAAAATTAAGAGGAGCTAAACATTCTAAAATTTACCGAAACAATTTCTGTTAAAGCTAAAATTTGTTAAGATCAAATTGTAAGTGTAAGTCACTCAAGCCAAAAGTAAATGATATAAACTTCACCGTAACTGAGCTAAAACGTAACGTTGAAGTCCTAAGTTTTACGCATGGAAACGCTGACGCCAGATTACGCATGAAAAATTGTGATTCAAATGGAAATTAGTTCTCACTTCTATTCACAACAAAGCAAAAAACGTGGTGAAGGCATATGAATCTAAGCATGTAAATTTGCGACTAATAACAATTGCTGTCATAAATCAAGATCATATAAAAACGTTTTTATTTAAATTTTGAAAATATGGTAAACGTGTTGTTCGGGAAATGGTTGGTAGGCCAATCACGCGTCATTCTTGAATGAACTCAATAACGTTATTCAACCATATCTTTCTTTATAAGTATGTAGGTATTTGGAACGATTTGAGTTACGATCTACTAATACGTAACAACTGCGACAAATATCTAACTTATTAAACACAATTCGCTTTAAATCCTTACTTCCTGTAATTACTGAGCCTTTGTATCTCTCATGCAGACGTGTCATGCTTCATGATGACATGTTCCTGAGCATCCAAATTACCTTCTTCAAAAGAATGTTCATTTCTGATTAATGTATAGTTAAGAATGATATTTTGAATACCTATGCCTCGTAGTAGGATGAAACTTACCTAGATCACCGCACAAATAAAGTAGATTTATGAATAATGCACCATCTACCAGTAGAACTCATTTCTTCAACAATCGTTAATCAATTTCTTTTCTAATTTTTCTACTTTATGGAACAGTTGAAGTTCATCACGTGTTGAATTACGGAGAATCATTAATCAACTAGATATTGAAATAACGAGCCTCGACTACGCTAGGTCAAATGTAACTAATCCCACAATCCCGATCCCCACGGGCACGAATACAACACCAAGAAAAAAAAAAAAGCTTTAGATTTCTCAAGATATTACTGGAAAACCTCAAGTTTTGGCGCCCTAAACTTCCGCCATTTCTAGTTTAGTTGGATGTCTTTTTCTTAACACTAGTCACTATTCCTCACCTTTCTTCACCCAGAGTCCAAGATATAATTAACATCGTCGTCTGTTTTTAACTGAGGTGCGTAGATATATGATCTTCATTATACCAGCATTTAGCGAGATTTTTACAGCTGATTGACAACATTGGTTTAATATGACTCTATTGATCAGCTGTTTTTAGCTTACTTGTCATTGAACACAAGTTTGTTGCTACTTCCTGCTATCAAATAGCTCCTAAAGAGCGCAAACCAGGAAATAAGTGCACCATTGCAGGTTTTATGAGCAAGATAACAAGGATAGGTATTACAGCAAAGTCAAAAATTCTTGAGAAACATGCCAAACTAGACAACATTGCTTCCTTTAGTAGAATGTTCAGTATGGCGAGGTCGTCAGTGTCATACATATTTAAGAACCGGAATTAAATACTAATGAGTTCCGAATCTTAATCGTCATTAGCAAGAGAAACCGCAACTCAAGTGCGCAATTGTTCCATTAAAGCAACAGAGGCCCTTCTATATACTTGGATTAAAAAGCAGGGAAAGGAGCGTTTCTTAGCGCTCTCATGATTGAAATAAGGCCTTATCAATTTATGAAAGCTTGCAGGATAAATGAGGTAGAGAAGGTCAGCTTAAAGCGAGCAATGGCTAGTTTGACTTATTTAAGAAGAGATTTGTAATTTGAAGAACCTTAAATTATTAAGATAAGCTACCAGTGCAGATGCGGATGTAGCCTCTAATTATCGGCTCGAATTTAGAAGGATCGTTTCGGAAGGTCAATATTCTCCCAAACAGGTATTTAATGTAAACGAAACGTGTCTAGGCAGGGAGAAAGTGGCGGAGCACTGCAACTAAGTTGTGGAAGCGCCAGATGCGAATTATCTTCAATGAAAGGAAAAATTTACGTTGATCATTAAAATAACCAAGAAGCTTAAACAATCTATATCATCCTTGGAAGATAATGAACGCATGAGAGCATCACTGCGTGCTGCAATATATGGTGTTGTGAGCACTTACCGACAAGAACTCACTAACTTTAACTAGGAATCAAATCTCCACCTTCATATTGTTTTCATCAAACTTCAGGCAAACAAATTTAAAACATGTGAATAAATTAAAAAACGTTTTTTATGTAAATTAATAGGCTTCAACAATATTACATACATAGTGTTTTCATTTTACTTGTGTAAAATGTTATGCAACGCATAACATTTGCTGTGAGAATTTATAGATTATCTGTATTTTTTAATGAATGAAGCATTATCAGTTATGAAATTTTTGTGTATCCCATGCAAGAAACAATGATTAGTCATGTTAATCATACCAACAAGAGCACGTAAAAAATTGCATAGTCCACGCGAATGGGAAGTTTTCCTTAGTTACCCCCCAAAACTTTCGTTAGCTACCTCAAATGCTGTTGGTCTGCTAAGGGGACGAATGTTGAGGTTTTAATTTATAATAAACATTAGAAAACACCATGCATGCTACAGATTATTTCACGAGGGAAAAATATTAAAAGTAGTCAATAGTGAAATTAGCTACCAAGTCATAAATCGAATATAAAACTCAAAGAAAAATGAGTTCATGCTCATGTTTTTAGTTAAAAATCGAGGTATCTGGTTCGTTAGAAACATATTCTTCAAATCTCACATTGAGGAAACTTTCAACTAAATTTACAGAACTGTAATGCTTTTTCATCGTATAAAAAGTATGCTCGACGAAAAATCCAGATTGTTGGTAATTCAATCCATAGTCATATTGCGCATTGACTATTGCAGCCCAGTATGGGGAGATATACCTCAATACCTTCAAAGAGAGTTATAAAAATGCTTGAATTTCGCTGCCAAGTGGGTATGCAAAGGTAAATTCAAAAGAAGTAATCACGTAACCCCTCTCCTTAACAAAAACGGCTGGACTCCTATTCAAGAAAAATTCCTTTTGCACAAAGCACAATACGTATTCTCCTCTTTATATCTTCCTCAGAGCAATGCTGATATAGTAAGATTCCATCCCCCCACCGTCACCAACCCAAAGCCGCACAGAAAAAATAATGTCTCAGTCAACTATCGCTCATCTGACATTGGGCAGAAGGCTCTGTCAATATCAGGCGCCTTACTGTTGAACAAATTTCCCTAGAAGACCAAAATCCCTCAAACATTGAGGGATTTTAAAACCAAAATAGCTCGTCATCTTGCGTCTCCACAATAATTGCCAGCTGCAATACATACTGTAAAAGTAGTTACGAATCTCTTTGTAAAAAATCAAAGTTGAAATTCCTCAGCTCTCATGCTCTGAAAAAAAAAATCATTTGGCCGAGAAACGTCACAGACAAAATGAAATTATAGATTCAAAATATGATATTTAGAGGCAGTGCGGAGGCCTTGAAAATTTTGAATTTCAATAAAAAGCCTATTATTTAGTAATCTCTGGTGTACAGCTCCCAGTCACCCCATCTCAATGGTAAAGTATTAAAATGGAAGCTAAAGCGCACCTTTACCATATAGCTGGGTATTTTCAATTCAAAGACAGGGGTTTCACAGGCACCACTCTGCTCATTGTGGCTTGGTTCGAGCCAACACTGCCTTTCTGGCGTCTGGGATGGTATGCTGATGTTCTGCTACAACTTAAAAAAGAAATTGTAGCTGCTCTTCATTCTTTGTGAGCACTTTATTAAACTGTTGGATAAGAGCCATCTCCGTTACTCATGGCTGTTAACCCCTTGCAGGGTCATTAATCGCTTTTTGTCAGCTCGGAAACTTTGGCGCGCTTTCCGAGAGGATGGATCAGCGTCCAGAAAATCCGGGAGAAGACTAAACTTTTGAAAGAGGCGCAGAGTGTAGGGCATAGTGTAGGTTAGTGTAGGTTATCGAGAGTTCATATCGAAGTCGAGTGTTCATAAGGCTGTCGAAAAAATGGGATGTTAGGTGAAAAACATTTAAAAAAAATTTAAATGTATTTACGTATTATAAACGAATATGTTTTAACAATGTTGCAACATATTTGATCACTCATATATTAAGAATATAAGATCTGTTCTATCATTATTTCTACGTTCATTATCATTCTTACTCGTATATTATAAGTACATTAGAGTGGAGCTTATTTTTCAACTTTCAAAATTTTAAGCTCCCACCATCTAAAAGAATCCATCAGGATTAAAAATGGTAACATAGACATTTGACGCAATTCAAAAGGTATTTAGAGGTAGTCCAGGCATCTTCATATTTGAAGGGTACCGTTCACCCTAAAATTGAATAAATTTCCAGAATTCACGTGTATTAGTGATGGCTATTCGGCGGTACTGGCAACCCTGCATGGTCCGTGTGTCAAACAGTGTGAAACAAGACAGCAACTCAGTGTGCTATGAGGCACTGCAAATACAAGGGGCAAAGAAGGAGAAAAGAGCTAAGGTGAACAAACTTGGGGAGAAGAAGTGGAAGTTACTGTCATTGAAGGAGTGCGAGGCCTCTACTTCCAAAGCTGAACTGTCCTCAAACAGCAGCGGAGCTCACGATCTGCTAGAGCTTCCGATCTTGTTTATTAGAGCTGAACCCTCATAAGGAGTTGACTCTCGTACCCCTGGTCCAATGCACCATGCGTGTTGGATGTCGGAAGCTATCTAGTCCATCAAAGTCTAGCTATTCCGGCGTCAGTTCAAATTGTCAGCAAAGAAAGAAAAAGGGTTACTGGAGATGTGCTGCTTTTTTGTTCTCATCTATGTGGAACGTTGGTTCACTGCTCCTAGTGTTGTCCAAGCTCCTCACCGCGACCTAAACCTGATGAAAGCTCTCCTTAACTACAGTGCCACAAATTCTGAAATGTCTGCTGCCACTTCCAAGAAACTGAAATACCACTTGTGGTATCTCTCGGCTTATCGCTATTCGATGAAGAAGTGAGTTTGTAAGTAAAAAGGCGATTACTGATAAGCATGATGAGCGATGGTGAGGATGAAGATGAGAAGATGGAAAAGCACTGCAAGTACGATCTCAAGACCATTGCTAAGAGCGATCTATATTCATTCGCTTCGCCCTACACTATGCGCCTCTTTCATAAACTTAATCTTCCCCCGTGTCCATCCTCTTGGGAAGCGAACTAAAGTTTCCGAGCTGCCAAAGAGCGATTGATGGCTCTCCAAGGGGTTAACAACCATGCGTAACGGAGATGGCTCTTATCCAACAGTTTAATAAAGTGCTCACAAAGAATGAAGAGCAGCTACAATTTCTCCTTCAAGTGGTAGCAGAACATCAGCGTACCATCCCAGACGCCAGAAAGGCAGTGTTGGTTCGAACCAAGCCACAATGAGCAGAGTGGCGCCTGTGAAACCCCTGTCTTTGAGCAGATAATACCCAGCTTTATAGTAACGGTGCGCTTTAGCTTCGATTTTAATACTTTACGATGGAGATTGGGGGACTGGGAACAGTACACCAAAGATGTCTACATAATCAAATTTTTATTGAAATTCATTATTTTCAATGCCTCTGGACTGCCTCTAAATGTTATATTATGAATTTATAATTTTGGCTGTGACAATAATGGGCCAAGTGGATTTGTTTCATAGCATGAGAGCTGAGGAATTTCCATTTTTATTTTTTACCCCCATATTTGCTCCACCCTACTATGTATGTATAACAATTGGAGACATTTGCATCAAGATATTTCAAAAAATTATGTAATTTTACCTAACGTTTTATACATGTAGGGTATTAATTTTTCTTCTCTTATTCACGTCCTACCATGTTCTTGTTAGCCTTGTGCAGTACAATTTGTCATTTCTTACGCTCGTGAGTATATAATGACAGTCTTATCTAGGTGGTTAATTTTATACATTACTCCGATTGTGTTGTACATGTCTTGGTTGCCTTTGTAGAACAGTCCTTTTTATGTATCTGATTCAGGTGAACTCTTTTGCGCCACTATTACTAGCATGGAAATATCATAAATTCGTTGTGTGATAAAAAGTATTTTCTCCGAGCCCCTTGATTGGCATAATAGTATATACGTAGAAGTGGAAATATAGTTCTGAATGTCAACCTCGTAGTCTTAGACGCAGAACTATTTTAATCCACCCGTTTTACTTTCAAAAATAATTCCTTACACCGCAGGTCCCAGAGCTCGTATTTCAATGTAAGTGTGAGCTAAAAAGAGTGTTTTCAATAATGCAACGTCACTAAAATTATGTCTTTTTCTAATTGTAGTTACAAATATTATCAAACCTAGATTCAGCAACTATAGGAATATATTGCTCTCAATCATTTGTTTCGACCGGTGACATGGGTATTACGATACTCATGTGTGTTTATTAACTAAGGATCCTTACTTTAAGATATTTTAAAAACCAGTGGTATGCTATTTGTTTCTTCTTTATTGGAAATACACTGTTTTTTCTTTTTCTTTCCAAATTCAAACAGCATGTTAAAAAAAACCTGGTGTTCACTCAATACAGTTTATAAATAAAAACATACTACGGCGAAGAAAATTGAATCCATTGCTCAAGAAAAAACAACTGCTGTGAAGAAAAATACATTGTAAATCTTTTCAACAACATTTTCGTCATCTGATTGTGTAACTACTGATCAAAGTGATAAAAACTGCTATGACGAATTTAAAAAAGAGTTTTTGGATGTCATTTATTCCTATTTTA
Source organism: Platorchestia sp. MABIK (assembly GCA_014220935.1). Taxonomy (NCBI): domain Eukaryota; kingdom Metazoa; phylum Arthropoda; class Malacostraca; order Amphipoda; family Talitridae; genus Platorchestia; species Platorchestia sp. MABIK. The sequence goes on along the minus strand of JACJUY010001089.1, from coordinate 61,973 downwards.
GTA
>JACJUY010001089.1:49690-60175 GCA_014220935.1 Platorchestia sp. MABIK | reverse complement strand
ATCGACTTTTTACTTGAATCTCTAAAATCGATCATAAATACTCATTAATGTTGAGATCTGGGGATTGTAGTGGCCAGATGATCTGACACTCTTTGTTACAACAGAATGACCTTCCAAGACTATTAGCAAGTAATTGGGCCATGTTACACCTTGAGATGTTTGTGCATGAATATGTAAATTGGGACATGTTTGTGCATGAATGAAAACAAATTGGGGTTCTTAGACATTTAGAAAATTTTGTGGAATATATATGTCTTTTTTGAGAATTTAATTTGTTTTAACTTTTCTACTGTTTTAGCACTGATGATGGAATTTAAACAATTCCGAAACGTTTGCAATGAATGTGATGTAAGTTTTTACACTTTTTATACTTTTTATTCTACGGGTGTGATTCCGCAAACTTCTTTGCATTCTATCAGTAAGGTCTATAATCTATATAAACATCTGAAAAGTTATTTCTCGTGATGCAAACTCGAACACAATTCCGTTAAATTGGAACTACTTAGGGAGCTATCATTTTTATTAGAAATTGAGTTAATATCATGATTTGCGTAATTGCTTGCTTAAGAATTGTTTTGTTGCCTCCAAAATTTTTTTCGTAGACAAGTGTTATTTATTTTACAAATATTCCATTGCACTCGCTTCAAATTTTTGTATGAATAATCAACAGTTGCTCTATTTCTCTCTGCGATAAGTTAATAATTACACAACAGTTCCCGTTTCTCTGTCGGAATTTTTTCTCTGTAATTTTTCCCATTTACTTGATAACGTAAGTTTCTCCACATCTAAATGATACTGCAGTTCTTTCCATCTGATCGATACTGTCAACGAAAACGAGTGAGAATGGCTTCTGCATGTAACGTATTTTTCGTGGCGCGAAGTAAATGTGATTATCTCATAACAATTAACCATTCTTCTGACTATGTTGAAGATCTGAAGTATAAGGTTCCATTGATATGAATCCGTTGAAATTCAGTGCCGAAGTACCAAAATTTTGATGCAGTATCATTAGCGTGATGCACCAGCGGCTGTGTAGGTACACAGTGTCTGCGTTTACAGCAGTTTTTTTTGCACCGTGACCAAGTTTGTAGTAGCAGCAATTCTACAGTAACAATGAACTCTAGTGAGCGGTAGCAAACTACAGTGGGAAGCTAGTATCACTACATGCGCCTACAGACTGTATGCACTGCTTCAGAGTGAATGTAGTTTATACCAAGCTGGGTTAAACATCGATTGGTTTGCGACAGCGAGAACCACGGGTGCTAAGTATTTTACTGCATTGGTTCTAAACTACAATTATAGGAAAGCCATAGGAGACGTTGCATCGATTTCAAGCTCGGTAAAAGCTCCGTTCATTTTGTAACGCTCCCTGAGTTTGTTGATTGCTCACGTAGCTGTTCAAATCTGTCCAACAAAATTCATGTCACATTCTCCTGCCGGCCCTGCTGCTTACTTTCATCAGAGTTGAGAGTGACCCAGTTATACGGATGTCTCAGACTAAAAGGGCCCTGAAATTTGTACTAGAATTTTTTCTTGTTATACGAATGCTATGGTCTTTTAAAGTGCGGCTTTAAAGATCATGAATCTTTAACTGATAAAATTGTGGGAGGAATTTGCTTGATTAATATCTGCCATGGCCTACAGGTTTCAAATTTTCAACTTTTTGCCCCTGGAGGAAATTGAAAGAAGGAATACTAGGCTAAACTCTGACACTGGACGCTGAAGTGTGCCAGCAGCAAAAGCAACGACCAATGACGTTTTAGATGCTATTTAGAATACACAACCTCAAATTAGTTAAAAACTGACTTCAATCAAAGGAGCTGGTTCAAAACAGTGCAAAAACACACTCTTCTAGGCGCCTTTTATTACGCGGATTTTAAAAAATAATTTTTAAACATGGGTCTGTGCATGCAAGTCACTAGGGCCAAACGTAGCACGAAATTTTGCACATGATATTTAATGCCATTATATTAACTTCAAAAATGCATTGGTTGGTCTCGACGTGGAGTCCGAAGTCCAAGTCTGGAAGAAATTAAGTGCACTGAGCTGCATAGAGAAGAACTTCGTTATACGTTATTGTGGCCATCGCAGAGAGAAATTTGAACGCACCGTGAATGTTAACTCTTTGCTAAATGAACTTGCGCCCACATGATAAATACGATGTAGTAAATCAGAACCGTGACGAGTTGTATTATATAACTGTAAAGCTGTGAATTTATATACAGTAATTTTTATTTCATTTATATATTTATATGTTTTCATTTATTAATATAATTTATATTTTTAGCTGTAAATTAAACACTAAATTTATAAGTACGTAAATTGGGGCGTGTGTATATAAACTGTAGGTATATAAATTGATGCAGAACATGAATACTCTCAGAACTTTTGTGCAGCCGAGTTTTTCTGAAACATTAACGTGTGTGCAAATACTTTAAAAATTAGGAAGTGTTCATGTTGTGTAAATTATTTAATTAAAAGCCACACAATTTAATTACATTTAAAAGGAATTATGCCTGTAGAAATGTAAAAATAATGAAGGGGGTAAAATTATATTAACGCTATAGTTGTAGTAACTAATACTGAATGATATAATTCCTTCGTACTGACACTTCTGCCTCGATATAACGCTCAATGTTTTGCCTTTATTTCTTCAAACAGATTTTCCTTCTTACTGACAAGATGAAGAAGAACTCTGCTAAGGAAAATTTGACTTGTTATTTTCTTGTAGTCAGGGACGTTGGTGTAATATCTGACCGCTAGCTGAACTATAATGAAGATTACAAAATGAATTTTGTCCCCGAAAATGTGATGGTAGAAAATATCGTGAGAATGCCATCTTGAAATTGACGTCAGAAAAACGCAATCTGCTCTCACGGTCACGTTGTGTACAAGGAAAAACGGGCTCATTTTCTCCTCTTATCCGAGTTTTAGCTCATTTTGACGCTCGAAACACACTCTCGCTCTCATGGCAGATGGAAAACGTGCAGCTTTGATGAAGGCCACATCGATCACCTGACTAGATACTGAAGTGGTCACCACGTTCGCAACTCGCACTGCACGTGACTAAAGATAAGCGTCTCACATGACAACACGAACAAATTTTACCTACCTCTTATGCAATGACACTCAAATCAATTTGAGCACATACATAGGTACATGAGTTGGACAAAATAAAGGAAGCACTTTGGAACATCAACAAAACAAATTTTAATGTGGTGTAAATCCGCCTTTTAAGACAATTTCAGCCTCAAATCTCTTAGGTATTGATTCATATATATTATGAATTATTTTTAAAGAAATTTTAGCCCATTCTTCAGTTAACAGGTACTCTCAGTAGTGTCTTAAAACGTTTGTTTGAAGGTCAGACTGCTGAGTAGCCATTTTTTTAAAACACCCTCCAGTTCTTTTTGTTTTTTTAGAGACGTTGGCGACGGAAATCGACTTTTTACTTGAATCTCTAAAATCGACTATAAATGCTTATTAATGTTGAGGTCTGGGGATTGTAGTGGCCAGATAATATGCTCAACTTCATTACAATGTTTCTCGTGCCATTGTTTAAAAATTCCAGCTGTTTGAATTGGGGCATTATTATATTTAAAGATGGCGTTCCCCTCATGAAACAGTGCTTGAACCATATGATGAATTTGGTCGCTCAAAATTCCTAAATAGTCTCAGCAGTTAATTCTTCCATAAAAGGAAATCATTGACGTGGTGAATTTCCAAGAAAGAGCACACCAGATCATCATAGAACCCCCACTTTGTTTTACGGTTGGGAGAAGGCAGTCTGAATTAAAGGCTTCATTCGGCTGTCTCCAAACTTACACGTGGCCGGAGGTCGGAAATAAGGTAAACGATGATTCGTCAGAGAAAATCACATTTTTCCACCGCTCGACGGACCAATTCTGGTGGTTTCTACACCAATCGAAACGCTTCAATACATTTATCTTTGAGAGCAGAGGTTTTCTTATTGCAGCTCTTCCGTAGAATCCAGAATTGTGCAACTCCTAACCAACAGTTTTTGTAGAAAATGGGTTCTGTAGGTGTTCATTGAGGTCCGCAGTGACTTTGAGAGCCTTGGTCTTGCGACTCTCTCTAACAATTCGATTTAGAGTCCGACGGTCTCTCTCAGACAACTTCGACTTTCGGCCAGACCTGTGCTTTGCTGAGAACGTTTTCCCTTCTCTTTCAAAGGCAGTCAATACTTTTGAGACAGTACCTCTTGAAACGTCAAGCATTCGGGCAGTTTCTGTTTCACTAGCACCTGCCATACGAGCACCAACAATTTTGCTTTTTTGAAAGCCAGAGAGGTCCACCATTTTTATAAGGTTATTTCCAAATTTTTCTTTCAGATATCAATAAAAAGCAGTTAATTTAAATAAAATATCCAATAGCTACCATAATATACACTAAAACATTAAAACATATCAAGTTTCAATTGTTTATAACATGTTCAAAGATTATGATTAAAAAATGTAAGGTGTTTCCATTATTTTATCCAACCCCTGTGTTTTTATGCTTCTCTTTGGCCTCACGTCCGGATTTGTAAAATACCTTATTCTAATTTATGGCCTAGTTTTAAGATGATCCAAACCTCGGAGTACAATTTGTTTTCATCAAACTTTCAAGAAGCGGTAGTAAAATTAGAAGAAACATGTGAAAAGATAAATACCATTTAGAACACATTAAAGAACATAGCAATTACTTATTTTTACAAAGTTTAAGCACGAATCACAAAGCGAGTTATTTAGAATGCTAATTGATACGTAAGAGCGAAACGATGGTTTTGAATGTCGATCTCTCAGTCTTGGACGCAGAATTAATGAAGTCCACCCATTTTTAATTCAATATTAATTTCTGATATCATAAGTTATTGAGCTTATATTTCAATTTAGGTACGCACCGACAAGACTTTGCGCGCACTTTTTTTTGGTATCTTACTGTTGAATTCTAACCCTAGCGATATTAGCATGCGGTAATTAATTCGGGATTGAAAAGTAGACTTGAATCTTATATAATGTCAGGTTACATGTCAAATACAAGGTAAATCGATGTCGCTAAAAAAGCGGAGAGAGTTAAACTATATTTCAAACAGCGTATCAGGTCCGAACTACAGGGTTTCCCTCGGAGGACGAAACCCGAAAGTAAAATAATTCAAGAACCATTTACTATATTTTTATTACATCAGCTACACTCTCCGTTGAAGGATTTTCCGTAATTACGTGACGTTTTGACAAAATATCTTCAGAAAATTAACCTGATATTATTCCACTGAAGACTCTTAGAAATTTGTTTGCGCACGGAAGTCAAACAAGAAAATAAAAGGTACACGAAACAATTGAACTTAATTTTAAGTTTTAGAAATGAAGTGTCTACAACTACAATGCAGTAAATAATTTTTTTAATATTGTGAACAAGTTTTGAGTTCCCATTCCTTCCAAATGTCGTCTAGTTTTGTCCTAACACTTTTGAGTTTGAACGCATCGATTAAAGAACTCTGATAAACAATCTATAATTTTTTAGCTCATTGAATTCATTAGTGATTCTTTCTTTCTATCCTTCACTGTATGGGGGAAACTCGAATTTACTTGAGTCTTAATATAAAATAATCACACGGTGTTAGACTGGGGATCGTAGAGGCTATTTACTTTTTTGACTCAATACAACTATGCGGTTATTAAAATTTCTTTCAGCCGTCAATGTTAGCCGGTGTGCCGTCCTGTCTCCACCAAGCTCTGTTAACTCGATTGGAGTAAATATTCTCTATCTGTAGAGCTGCATTTTCATTGATAAGGTTCTCGTACGAAGAACTATTTAAATTATTGTCGTAAAACACTAGGCTAATTAGATAGATGCCCATTTCCGCAAATGCCGTAACAGACGGACACTTTCTCTTCACAAAAGAAACCTCAAAGTTGAATACAGGAGGGTGGTGAATAACTATCGATTTGGTTATTGATATTTGTATGTTTTGGTTTTTGGAAATCCAAATTCAAAATTAAAGTGCAAAGAAACACATTTTCAATGAGATCATTGTCTTATTGAAGAAAGCCAATGGATAAAAATGTTTTTGAACATTTCGACCACCTGGGTCATTTTCAACCCTGAAAACAAATAGAGAAAAACTAAGTCAAACGCCGAACGTGAATCAACATATATCAATCACGTGACAATATAAGCAGAAAAAACAAAAGAAACACTGACTAGTACAAGTAAAAGAAGTTTAGCATCAATGTTACATTATTTGCGAAGGGATAGATGATGGCATGTCATGTTTTTGTTTTAAAATGTCCAGATATTTTGAAATCCGAAGATTTATTTTATTAGATTCAGAAAATATTACTTTAAAATCGTCTCCCTTAACTAGAATTTTACACTTCTCCTCATGAGCGCGATCTGAAGAATGGACATAAATGTACGGAAAGTAACTGGCTGGTTCTAAAACTGCTGCCGGGATGCTCTGAAACACGAATACCGAGGGCTCGAGTAGTCACGTCCACGTACCCAGACTGTAGTTACACTCCACGTATAGTTGCGCACACTGTACGCAACTTTATTTGTAAATGACAGACTAGAGCATGTCTTTGAGAGTTTTATCTCTGTAATTGAAAAATGATCCTATTCTACACGAATAAACTTAGACTGTTTTAAAATCAATCTTCGGAAAATGCCTTGATAGAAGAACGACAAACTCTTTTTTAAGTTTCTCCAAGCGTATTCTCATCATTTCAAGCTATATGTTGGGGTTTAAGTCTTTTGTGCAATACAAGGGCCCACCTCATTAGATTTGCTGCGTCTGTTAGAGTTCCAGCCAGCCCTTGTACTTGCAGATGATTTAGGATTCAACACGCAGTACACTATCAGACTTAGATAATAGAGACAAAAGACATATCACGTTCAGACAAATAATAGAATATATTTAGTTTCTTACATAGAAGTTACATCCATTGAATTTAGATCCCGTCCCCAGAACAATTAATGTTAGAAGATTATACACTCCATTGGATAGCACGACCAAAGCCCGAAGAAAAAGCATGTAGGACAAATAGCGATCAGGCATCAGCTACGGGACAGGCTCATTGAGGTGTCGACCACTGCTCCGCCTACAAAGAACGAACTAATTAAGACACTAAACAGTCACTAAGTTAAATATGCGTGTCGGGGCCAAGCGATGGGAATATTTCCGTACGGCTCTGGTTGTGGGGATGTCGGGCCACAACCCACTCGGCACTCCGACCGCCTCAGGAATTGAAATACGAGAACAAGTAACAAGTTTAATTATTGCATTGAAGAAAAATAGATATCTTAACTTATGGCAAGTAAATGTAGGATGCAGGAGGAGAACAGTAATGGTGGGCGAGTGCAACAGCGGCCACAGGACCCGTGCAGGATAGGGCACGCAGGACCCGTGAGTGAGACGAGGCATGCAGGTGCACCAGGCCAGGCAACAAGCTAGTTAAGACTAGACGAGATGAAGACAAGAACCAACTCGAGCGTGGCTCCCGATGGCACAGGGCAAGTCCAGCCTGCGGACAAACACACCACTTTAGCACTGTCAGCGGCTAGCTGGAGTCAACCTCCAATTATCGGCGAGGGAAAGTCTCACGAGCAGGTCTAAAGGGAGCTGGCTTCAAACACGGCAAATAGAATAGATATAAATAACAAATGCAGTAGACAAAAATAATTAGATTAGACGGACATACCAGCCGGTCTAAGCCTACACATTCGCAACAAAGGCGATCCAAAGAGAGGAAGGAAAAAGGCACCACCTAGCCTAGAGTTAAGGTAACGCGGAACCTATCTAGAAAAGGCACAGGTCCAAATAACTGCGAAGGAAGATTATGAAATACGATCAAGTTGACGTAGACAGTAGTAAGTGCTGAAAGCGGAACGCAATGAACACTAAAAAAATAGTACTTAATATTACGAACAATTAATTTCAACACAAAGAACGCCTACCTAACTCTTAGCTCGGGCCCTCACATCACAAAAAGAAAAGACTGATGTAGACAACTTACTCGTCAGAAATGGTGACACTATCTAGTGATTATAATAGTTTAGTTCACCAGGGTTCTACGGTTCAAGTCTAGAATGAAAAAAAGAACAAATTAGAGACAGGGCTTAACTACGTGATATACAAAAACATTACAATAACACGTTAGAAGGAGACTACAGCAGGCTCCTTCTAAGATCACGACAAATGTACCACTCTGCGAAACATCGCAGGCTAAATAGAACAATAATCTACGTCTTACGATGTCACTGGGAAGAAGTGCGGAAGGCCGGCAGCGTCGCCCCTACAATGCGACAACGGGGACTAAACCTTATTTCACGAACTTTAACAATTAAGAACAGTGCGAACTTTATAGTTACCTAGGTTAGGAGACACTAACGAGAAAGTAAAGATAATAAGAACCGAAACCAAGAGGCCACATCACAAGAGAAGAAAGAAGTAGGATTGTGGTGACAGTAATGCGGAATGTTTATTGTGGGACTCCCTGACACTATCCAAAGGAACTTTACCATTTTGAATTTTTTTTCTAGCATGAATGGTTTTCCATCCAGGCTAGTAGATTTTTGTGTTAATAATTTTTTGATCAACAATTTTTTTCAAGATGTAACTCTACCTACAGCTCATAAAAACAATTCTTTTTCTCGTGCCCATTCTTCGGCCAACAATCATATAAACTAAAAAAAAACTCGTCGTTCTTTTTTCAAGACATTATTCGCAGATTGATTTTAAAATAGTGTTGGGTAATACACAAAGAATAGGATCCTGTTTCAATTAAAACGACAAAACTCCCAAAGACATGCTTTCGTCTGTCATTTCTAAACGCAGTTGCGCACAGTGTGCGTCTGAGTACGTGGGCGCCACCGAGCTCAAGATATTCGTGTTGCAGAGCATGCTGGTAGGAGTTTCAGAACCAGCCCGTTTCTTTCCGTTTCTTCCCATTCTTCAGCTCGCGCTCATGATGAGATGTGTGATATTTCATTTTGGTTTGACGATTTCAAAGTAATATCCTCGGTATATGGTCAAATAAACCTTCACATTTTAAATATCTGTACATTTTAAAAGAAAAATCTGCTTTAAATGACATGGAATCATCTTTCTCTGTTCAACTAATGTAAAATTGATGCTAAACTTTTCTCCTACTTTTATTAACCAGTGTTTCTTTTGCATTTTTCTGCTTTTACTGACGCATGAATAATATATTTTGATATACATTTGGCGATTGACTAGTTTTTCCTCTGTTTGTTTTCAAAGTTGATAGAGATCCTGGAGATAGAAACGTTCAAAAATATTTTTGTTCCCTGACTTTCTTCAAAAAGATAATGGTCTTATTAAAGACGTGTTTCTTTGCAATTTTATGGATAATTATGTTCGGCTCCACCATGCATGAGGAATGCCAGTTCATCCCAATTATGATGTTTTCTAAAAAAATGTACCTGTTTATGGAAAAGCCATCGGGAAAACCTTTCGCTGAAAGAAAAATCAGTTTGAAGAAATTGATGTCTTACATGAATCTTATAGATATGCCACTTTATGTCGTAGTTTACAATTCGGTTGAACGATAATTTTGACAGTTGCAGTCCATAATTTTTGCATGGTACCCATGATTTTCTGTTAGCATTGTTTTAATATTTTCAGAATTCGCTTCTACTCGTACTTCTCTTCTCGGTCTTAAAGAATCTCGTTGAGATTCAGCGTAGTTTCTTCCTCAGTGAATCTTTGGACGTTCCTCGAAACTGGAGATTTACTAGGTAATGGCCACCGTGAGAAGATTATTTGAATCGAACATTTAATTTCTTTCGTACTTCCAGAGCTCGTGTGCTTCGTTACAGCAAATACTGGCTGTTCCATTTTTAATTGCATCCTTTCTATAAGGTAGGTTAAAACAGTTATATGAGATTTTTTAGATATTGGGGTATACATCATCAACACTTTCTTCATGTCGATATTGGTATCACAGAAACAGGTCTAGGTTTGTGAACAGATGAAATCGCTAATTTATGGTAAATTCAAGCTAAAGTTAAATTGTGGCGTCTAAATTTTATTGTTTCACTTTCCTGCGCATTGCAAAAACATGTTTCTGACTGCCTTCAGGAGAGTAATTACAGGTAAAAATTTTTGGAGGTATTTCATTAAAACTCATTGTGTGTGAAACGTACGCAACGTACTTCTAACACCTCCGAACCCCACCTGCACCGAGAGTTCCAGCGAACTCTACAGTAAAAGCTTCCAAGACTTCTCCAGGTTTTCCTACCCGCATAATGGCATTTGGGAAAAATTGTTCAAAGAAGAATATAGTCGAAACTGAATAAAAATTCAGCAAATAGTTTTACATTATGTTATTATTTTTATGTTTGGATTCCGTTTACATGGGGTACCCTTCATAGTCCTCACCTTCGAAATGTACAGGATCAATAATTATCCAAGAACTAACACAGTTTGAGTGCATTTATGAGTAGGTGCATATATATATG
>JACJUY010001088.1:139951-158015 GCA_014220935.1 Platorchestia sp. MABIK | reverse complement strand
GATGATAGCAATTTTATTTGATGATAACAATCGTATATGATGATGGCAATTGTATTTGATGATAGCAATTGTATTTGATGATGGCAATTGTATTTGATGATAACAATTGTATTTGATGATAACAATTGTATATGATGATGGCAATTGTATTTGATGATAGCAATTGTATTTGATGATGGCAATTGTATTTGATGATAACAATTGTATTTGATGATGGCAATGTTATTTGATGATGGCAATTGTATTTGATGACAACAATTGTATTTGATGATGACAATTGTATTTGATGATGACAATTGCATTTAATGATGACAATTGCATTTAATGATGACAATTGCATTTGATGATGACAATTGTATTTGATGATGGCAATGTTATTTGATGATGGCACTGGGATGTGGACAGCAAAAGCTTCTTGTATTTTATTGTGATGGGACAGAAGTATTTAAAAGCATGAGATTTTAAGTTTGTTAAATTCTTAGTTGACTCACTGTCACGAAAATATGACGGATTATTCGTCTAAATAGTTTGAGTGACGATGTAAAACAAAACCTTTGATTTTTTCAAATAAACTAATTCGCATGCCTCGAAAACGTGGATGACACACATTAAAATTAGTCAACCATTGCTGCAAAATGAGTTTAAAATGTAAAATTAATACTATTTTAAAAATCAATTGAGCACAAACAAATTTTCTAATATTCTAGACTTTCGAAGAGAGAAAATCTGCTTGGTCCGGAGAAAAACTTCAAGGTCAGTTACGAATCAACCACAGTTGCAGAAGGTCACCTGAACCAAAATATACCTAAGATGACCAATGTTCTTCAATCATCCTGGAAACCAACCGCCTTGATTCATTCGGCACTTCGTACAGAAAGGTTTTTGCTTAATTAAGTGTGCCGTAATCTATTCTACATTCAATTATTTTTCTTAATGACATGTGCCCATATTCTATTCTATATTCAACAACTTTGCTTAATTAATTGAGTGTACTTGAATCTACTCTACATTCAATTATTTCGGTTAATTGTGTAATAATCTACTCTACATTCAATCATTCATGTGTTTAAGAACATGGCACAGCCACCAACTTGCAATTTATAAACATACTTGGAAAAATCAGAGTTCTTGCACGTTTAAAAGTAGTGAGAAAGTTCGGAAATAAACCAATGATTGCTGGAAAAAATGAAATATGGAAGCTTTTGGTTTAGAATTGAGTAACTGAACAACTAGCAAAGAATAACACAGGAACAACACTATAAGTTATAGACATCGTAAAACTCCTTTCACAATGATAAATCCAGTTACGAGTCATTTAAAACTTGCAAAAGAATATTTAAACAAAGGAAATGTGTTTTGGAAGTCAGTCCTCTGGTCTGATGAACCCAGAAATGAGTTACTTGGATGTGATGCCAATCGTCATGTCCAAAGAACAGAGAAGATGGCCTAAATATAAACCCAAAAATTTCACACCGACTGTAAAGCACAAAGGTGATAACGTAATGGCTCAGGGTTGTATCACCTCGCTTGGACTGGCGCACTCACCGTCATTGAAGAGAGATGAAAGGTATCATGTATCGGTACATTTTAGAGAATAATTTCACCCCGAGTGCAAAGGATTTAATCAGGAATCGTAAAAGGCCGCTGCTACAAGACGACGACCCTACATATGCTCCACATTTTGAGCAGTGAATGATTAAATAAACATTTTCCGGTAGTCAAACCGACCACAGGATTTCAACACGATTGAAATCTATCAGGAACACTGAAGAGCCAAATCAAGCATTAAGGTTTATAGTCGAGGTTAAAAGTTTAAAAATCTTTTATAGTTGATAAAATATGTTTTCATGACGGGACGAATATATCTCCTACACACACTTGCATACTTCTAATTCCATTGCATGGAGACAGTTTTCGAGCAGCCGCAAAGAGTAAACGCATCGCAAATGAAATTTCCTCATAAAACTGTTTACTTCTTTCATCCCCCACGAAAAATTTGTTCATGTAAAAATCCTCCTAATTGACAAAACAGTGATCTATTTTACACTTTCTTTTTAACCATTAAAAACTTTAATCTGTCAAACTTTCGTGTATTTCAGCAACCCAAAAGATTAATAAACATAAAATCGCACGTGAACCAATATTTTCGTGCCCCAAGTATTTTGTGCGAGTATTTTTATATTTTTGAACGGACTGATTCTACAGATGTGAAGTTCACTTTCAATCACGACGCTTGAAGCAAAACTAAGTTCCTGCTGATGCGCTCTCCAGAATTTTGAGCGCATTTTACAGAAGCTTCTTCTTGAGCCACTCACAACAGCAATCGCAAATCAAATTGCAGCCGTAAAGCAGCTGCAGAAAAGGATCCGATTTTTCTCAAGTTAGATCAAGGTTTAGTGGGCGGCAGCGTTACAGTAAAAGTTACCAGGCGAAATTGCTTTCGTGCACTCGAAAATCTTCAAAATAAAATCTTACGACATGAAGAATCCGTGAAGCAATGCAGTTTTCAGTATGTTATGCACCAACTTGAACTTGCGCACTCAATATGGCAATCCAAGCCGCGCTTAAATGCGAAAACAGTACTTGAAATTCCGGGTATTGAATTTGTTGGATTGAACTTACATTTGAATTTGATACGAATTTTTCGGATTTTATTCGGACTAAATTAGCGTACTTGATTAAATCGCTCTATCAGATTTACAATAAAGTCTGTTTGAATTGACCATTTTTTTTGCAGCCAATTATTTTTCCGAGTTGCACATATTTCCATAGAGTCTTTAATAATTTAGATTTAACTCATTAATTTCATTCAAGTTTCAGTTCCCTAATGCTCCTCAGTTATTGTTATTGAAAGGTTATTGTGCGAACATAAGAAAAAATATATATACTTGCGCAAAACTTTTCACACTCAACAATTTTTTACCTAGAAGCGCAATTGTGATCTCATTCGACGCGGAAGGGCTGTAGAAGCCTTGTAACAAAGAATTTTTTTGAATTTTGAACTAGAAAAAGTTATTCTTACAATGTCCTACAATTATTGCGATTTTCTATTGCGAAAATCGAAAATTTTCATAGAAGAAAATGTGTTCAAAGTTCAGTTTTACATATCTGTCTACATTTTCGTTCACCTAGTTGCAATATAAATGTGTAAGCTGAGAATAGAGAAAGAATCTAGGATTTACCTGGGGAAGAAATTTTTGGACATATGTAACAATCAATTTTTTTCTAAAACGAAATTCAAAAAAATCCTTCGTTGCGAGGATCCTACAGTTCTTCCGCGTCGAATGAGACTACAATCGCGCTTCAACGTAAAAAATTGTAGAGTGGGAAAAGTTTTGCGCATATATATATATATTTTTTTTTCCTATGTTCGCACAATAACTTTTTTCTATTGCGAAAATCGAAAAAATTTTTCCGAGAAAATGTGTTCTAAATTCAGTTTTCTATATCTGTATTCATTTTCGTTCCTCTAAATGCAATAGAAACGTGAACAGTGAAATTTGAAAAATTCGGTTAATTAGGTAAATACAGGGTAATAGATCCCTTTAAGTGCACACGACTTTAATTAAGAATTCTCCTGCGACGTGACCTAGCGGTTGTCACGGTGGGAATTTTCATAATGCTTCTGACCACCAGCAGTCATAAACTCAATTATCATGAATACTTAAAGAAAACTTATCAAAGGTTCGATCTATTTGATGTTTTCTATTTTTAATATTGCTCAACACAATTGATTTTAAATTTGAGTTGAATGTTGCACTTCCGTTTAACCCATCGCGGTCAAAGTGGTACAGAGAGCGCGTTGAGCGCGACAGACTCGCATTTGTGACCCGTGACGTTTCCGAACACCCCTTATCGGCGCCATATGGCTCTGGTGTTACTTCAGTGAACATTCCTTTAAGTTTGATAATCAAATAAGTTAGGGAGGCTTCAAACCACTTAATCTTAACACGCTCACCGCGTTCCCGCGGTTGTAAACGGTTGGTTTAGTTAGGTTGTAAGTAGCAGACTTGGGAAATCGGCTTTAATGCTCGAATGCATATTTATCCTTCCTAAGAAATTTGGGAATACAATTGCACGGTAACATGTCACCCCGTATGAGAACAGTTATTTCTTAAAGAGGTCACGAAACAGATGAATTGTCATTCATCTACACCGGTACGTGAATGATCAATTTACCTAGTTGGATACATTTGGCCCAATACGTGGTAACACGATCGCCGCGTTTCCGCGGTTGTTTGTAAACGGTTAGTTTGGTTAGGTTGTGAGAAATAGAAAAGGGAAATCGATTTTAATGCTCGAGTACATTTTTATCCTTTCTAAGAACTGTGAAAAATACAATTCTACGATCCATTCCACCTGGTATGATAACAGATATTTCTTAAAGAGGTCCCGAAATAGGAGAAATGTCATTCATTTATGCTGGTATGTGAATGAGTACTTCACGTACTGGTGCACATACGGCCCAGTATGCGGGAAACGTATCAAACTAATTTGCTAATCAAGTCTAAAAACATATGTTAACAATTATGCGTATTGTAGCTTAAATTTGTGCTACAATGAACAAAGGGACGTTGAGAATCCTAAACCAAGTTTTTGGATTATTATTGCATCTGGGAAACTCTGTGAACAGCATCAACTTAATTATAATTTTTAGGACAGAATGAGGCGGCAATGTTTGCAGGGAAATTAATGTCCCGAGTGATGGGCCGGCCTATAAGTTGGGCAGTTATTTTCTGAATTTTTGCCTTTAACGAGCCTATAGAAAACTGCACCTTTTGGGAGAGGGCTTCATTATTCATGGAACTTGTGGGTGAAAGGGAAATTTAATCCTGCGTTATTGGGTGACACATGAATCTGAAGAATCTCACGGCAATATATATTCTAACATTTTATGGAAACGTTTTTGTGCTGTCGAAAAAATCATATATATGAAAAGGTACGAAGCTCGATGTCGAAAATCTCATATTTTATCACGAACACAACTTTATTGTTCTGACAGGATCTCTTCCGTGGCGTAATTCATTTGAAAATATATTTTATACTTCTACTTAAACAAGTGAAACACCAATGCTCTTGAACAAGCTAACAATGCTTCAGTTAGAAGAGTTTGGTAAAATGTAAAATTCATGCATATTTACTCCCTTCAATATTTGTACAAGCAAGATGCGTAGGTTTGCTTCGATAGTTAAAGAAGTGCCATCTAGAAGGAAACAACTTTCGGCAGTATGTTCATTAATCATTTCCTTATCATTATATGGTTATTATTGTCAAAGCTCATTTTAATGTGGATGTTGGAATTGAAAATAAAACATTAGACTTCGGATTCATTTCAGGTGCTACGTCTCTTATAAGCAAAGAAATTCATAAAATTAATGTTACGAATTTGACCGAATAATGAATCGAGCCTCAAATTAAATCAAGAAATTCCTCCTTTCCCGCGAATGCATTAATACCCGTGCCGGATAACCAACCTCCTGGGACTTCTCTTCTGACACAAATTTGCGAATGAGAGACAAAATATAAAATTCTAAAATAGACTCACACATGTTCACTTACGACGAATTATTTCCAGCTCGCTCCCATACAATCATTCCAATTTAAATGTGGTCTATAAGTTAAATAGTCCGTCTCAGAATAGTTAGGCCTGTTTTTACCGGCTTAACGTGACATAAATACGTTCTTTATTGCTGGTGTCAACCCTGGAATTAATCAAATGAAATTTAACATTCAATCTTCGTGTCTAGTTCTACAAAGCTTTAATGAGATAAGAGTGACATTAGCAAAAAGCCAAGAGTGATATGACCAATAAATTAAAAGTCACACGAGCAATAAACAAAGAGTCACATCACAAATAAGCTAAGAATGACATTAGCTTAATCCGATAATTTCACTGAGATTTTCGATTCTAGTGCATCGTGGAACATTTTAGAGCACCGTCGATCTTTGGGGTCGTGTACACTAGTCATTTCTCAAGTAATAGTATATCTTAAGAAATAATTTATCTTGAGAAATAACATATTTTAAATTACTTCACTGACGATGATTAAGTATTTGACACGGTCAGTGTCAAATACTTCGTAAATGTAGCAGGAGTTCTATCTCTTGATATGCGATTATAAGTTCAAAAGCATCCGTGATATAGGAGCAGCCTAAATTAGGCAGCTTGCTTGCTGGGGCGAAACATAATGACAACTACTTAACACTAGTTAACGCTGAAAACGCCATTTTAAATGACAGTATTTCTATAATTAATGCTGTAACTGATTACCTTTCTTTTTTTCGATCTATCTACTTCTGAGGTAGGAAAACACAGGAATCGGAAATTGATCACTACAAACAGAAAATAAAAATAAAATGATGTTTTCCGTTCATGTATAGAGTTCAGATGTCCAGTGTACAGGGTGGAATGGCAAAGGACAGATCAATCTAGTAAGCGACAAACAGACAGTACATTATTAAACAGCGAAATGGAGCAGATGAAGGCATTACAAGGTAAAGTTTTAGAATACCTTAGTTCTCAGAAACGTAAAGTTGCAGCTCCACTTTTCGTCTACCATTAGTAAATCAATTAAAGTGTTTTAGCTAAATTAACTTACGAATGGGTTTTAGCCTTAACATAGAATATTAAGAATGAACTCGGGAAGGACAAACTAACTAAGGCTAAACTAACAACGGAAGACTAAACTAAAAACGGAAGACTAAACTAACAACGGAAGACTAAACTAACAACGGAAGACTAAACTAACAACGGAAGACTAAACTAACAACGGAAATGCTAGGGGGAAGAAAATTAAATTGAGAAAATGAGTTCACGAAATTCGATTCGTTAACCAGCCACCTACAAACAGCTCAAATAATAATTTCCTTCTTTTTGGTTCTCGATGTGAAATTTTATTAAAGTAATCGGTTTTCAGCTATAAAGATTCAGCTTAAAACTTACATTTAGGGCGACCATCCAATGTGATAATGTTGCATCAAGAAGTATAATTTCTTGGAAAATATTCTTTCAACGATATTTCTCATGAGGAAATAAAAAAGTATTTCTTCATAGGAATTATACATATTTTTTATAAAAAAAAATTGTGGTACTGCGGCTAATAAAAATTTTTTGTTCGTTATTAACATATAATTAGAAAGACAGTTCCCTTCTCATGAAAGTCACTTTCCAATTGCAGCAGGAAGTACTTTTTCATTTGCACCAGAAAAAAACTTCTCATTGACATCACAAAGAAATACTTCACTTACACCACAATGTAACTCTTCATTTTCACCAAAAGTTACATTTTATTCGCACCTCTATGTGACTTTTGTTTTGCACCAGAAAGTAATTTTTTACAAGACCACAAAGTAACACCTCAAATGCACTATAAAGCAACTTCACATCTGCACCACAAAGCAAATTCTTATTTTCATCGGAGAGCAACCTCACATTTACACCACGAAATAACATCTAATTTTCAACGCCAAGTTACTTCTCATTTGCACTACAATGTCGCTTCTCATTTCCTCCCAGAAGTAACTTCTTATTGCACGACAGAGCAACTTCTCATATGCATCAGAAATCACTTATTATTTGAGCAGCGATGTAACTTCTAATTTGCATCAGATAGGAACTTCTCGTCTTGCGAGTTTCTTCTTGGCTTGAGAGCCAGGTTTCTAAAGCTCACGCTCTTCATGACTGTCAATAAACAAAGACTTCATTTCTCAGAGCTGGTGTCGAAGAATAAATATATTAGCTTGAGTGGTAATCACATGCCTACACATGAAGTGTTGGACGCCTGCTCAGAGAATAAATTAATCGGCATGAATGTTAATCGCTTGCTGCGACATTTATCTTTAACAGCCAGCTACCAAACTAAATGTATCGGCGTGAATGCTGATCGCATGCGTACATGTTGCTAATAATAATAATAATAGTAATAATGACAATAATTAGTATCGATATTAATCACTTTTTAATCTTTGGAAGGTTCAGAACCACCTGTTTCTTTCATCAGAAGTGAAATATTTTATGTCTCCTAAATAAAGAATTACAATGAATCATACTCTGTATGAAATCCCTTCATGTATTTCTTGTTTTAGGTTGCGAGTGCTTTCCTTGAAAACACGTCGAAATGCTCTCGCTAGCATCTACCCAGCATTTTTTTCCTTTATCGCTCCTTATTTCTTACTTAAAAATTTTCTGTACAACAACCGTTGCTGCCGTTGTCTCTTAAAACGAAGCACACAATGAAAGTAGTACGAGCGGCTCATTCCGAGATGCCTTCCGTCACAGCAGTTAAGCGCCTGCATTCTCTCGTATTCATATAGAAAACATCCCACCAAGTCTTGTTAGATCCACAGTAAGCCCACACTGGTCTACCTCTCCCTCATTTTGTTGACACTCAGCAGCTTGGAAACGTTGCACGTTTTTCCCGCAGAGTTTTTCCAAAAATGATGGAAATCTTTGCAAGGCTTCGAACACCGTCCGCAAAAAGAAGGAAGACGTGAGACCAACCAGCGTAGGGTTCTTGAAAGCCTTGCAGGTCGTCGCTCATCTACAGAGAACTTTCCTGCTAGAAGACACAGCTCTTAAACTTTTTTCGGAAATGTGTCTAGTAAATACGATTGCTGTTCACACCAACAGCACGAGCGAAGAGGATTGGATGTCTTGGAAGCACGGAATGGAGAAGCCTGGCGGAATTGCAATAAGTTGTTGCTTTGTTGGTCGCGGTCGGAAGGCAGGCAATTCTTATGTGGTAATGGAACCGAGATGTTCGGTGACTCTGGGAAATCTCGCAGCAGGAACGAGTTTCTAATCCACAAAAATCAGTCGCTTGACTGAGAAAAAATGTTGCAGTTGTACGTGCATTAGGAGGCACCGTCCAGCAATAATTCGTTTGGTGGTTGGTCGGGCTGTTGTCATTTAAGTCAATCCAAGTGCAGTTTTAGTTCTGAACAAATGTACCCTGGAATGAAAAGAGGAAAAGATTCATTAGGACACAGCGGATTAGCTTTTTTTAGAATTGCCTCATTTGCATAAAGTGTAGGTACATATTAGAGTTAACAATGCTCAATTTGAAATTTAGCTCATACGGGCAAGAACAAATTCCTCCTCGCCGCAAGTGAAGCTTTGAGTATTCCTCTAGCATAACTACTGTCTAATTCATTCTAAACAAGGCAAATTAATGAATACATTTCCATTGGTTGAAATTCTCAAGCAGCTAAATCTGCTAAATTTTAGTAGGAGCAACACATAAAAAATTCCTAAAAGTTTATTTGAGTGCAATAGTTAGTGCAATAATTAAACACATGCTACACATTTGTAAACAATGATCAGTGCATCACATGCTACATTTTTTAGAATAATAATCAGTGCAATAAAGAAACCCATGCTATTTATTTTTGTACAAAATCAAGGGCAATAATGGAATGCATGCAAATTAATGAGTACAATAATCATTGTAATAATGTAATCTAAGCTAGATATCTGGATACAATAAACTATGCAACAATGGAATGCGTGTAAAATATTTAAGTACAATGATTAGTGCAACATAATGAGTGCAATATGTTCGAGCACAATTGTTTCAAGGATTTAATCCGCTCATTCCAATCCGATAACTCATTTTCAGAACTTCTGAGCGCTGGTTCATTTTGTCAAACTCGAAGCAATTAGTTTTAATTGATTAAAAGCGCTACGAATTACACTTGCAAAGCAGTATTTATTGAACGAGAATTGATTGCCATTCTTTATTTTGATACGCTAGCGATTCGCTTAGAATTTTACTATTCCTTTTAGGCGTTTTCTTGGAATATTTACCCAGCATCGAAACACACGAGTTCATAACCTCTCAATGAAGAACAGAAACCAATCTAACACTTGAGAGTTATCTTTCTCTGAAAGCAAACAGCTACAAAACTGTTTCTTTATCTGCTAGTAACCAACCAAATGTTACAGGCTTGTTCCCGAATTGCATCCAAGTCTATTTCACGTCGACGTCTTTTGTCGTTAAAAAATGGACAGAGGGGAGCGCAAAATTGAAGCCGCTTCAAAATTCGACGGATGTGATAGCTTTCTTGTCCTTCTATAATTGCTGCAGAGAGACGTCCGCATTTCCACTCCAAGAAATTGACATGCCTCAGAAAACAGAAGCGAATTTTACGAGCTTTGTACGAACAGTCGACTCTGGAAATTATTGGATTTCTTGGATAGTTCAGAAAATTCCTTGATGATTGCGACCTGTAACTCATCGTTTTTTTCTGTTCAAATCTAGCTCTTGCTGAGAGATTGTGACATGTAACTCATCTTTTTTTCTTTTAAAATCTAGGTCCTGCTGAGAGGTTTTGACCTGTAACTCATCTTTTTTTCTTTTAAAATCTAGGTCCTGCTGAGAGGTTGTGACCTGTAACTCATCTTTTTTCTTTTAAAATCTAGGTCCTGCTGAGAGGTTGTGACCTGTAACTCATCTTTTTTTTCTATTGAAGTCTAGGTCCTGCTGAGAGGTTGTGACCTGTTACTGATCGTATTTTTCTGTTAAAATCTAGATAATGCTGAGAGATTTATTTTTCTATTAATATCTAGATCCTGCATAATGATTGTGACCAGTAACTCGTTTTAATTTTCTATTAATAACTAGATTCTGCCGAGACGCTGTCGCCAGAAAGTAATTTCATTTTTCAGTTCAGGTTCCAAATATTTTAATGATGCAAAATTCAACTTTATGTGAACGAATACCAATGTTTCAGTACGTATTTTCTTTAATAATTTACTTGCAAAACCTAATGTGGAGTTGTTATGGTCATCGAATGTTGTCTTGACAAATTTCTTTCGGATTATCAAACCCTTCAATTGAAATTTCCCAATTTTTCAAATGAGAGAACCGGTTTGAAAAAATAAAATATAATTTATTGATAGTTATGGCTTTTTTTTTTAAGACACGTACACCCATAAAACGCAGAATTTTTTTCATTTAAGTGTTCTAAAATCTTTCAGCTGAGGAACTGTCAATATTTTGCATGTCTCAATCAAAAGATCATCAAACCAAATCACACCCTCATCAAAAATCAGGTATGGAGAGAAGAAAACTCTCAATAGGTAGCATTATTACGAACGATGATCAGTCCAATCAGAAGTTCCGGCCCAAGTTTCTGTATTGCAGATATAGGACATGATATAATTCGGTGTCACCCATTCGCTCGCTTCTTTCGTGCTGTTTCGAAGAAGTCCCGCGGAGTCATGTAGGGAGCATACATCAGCCTACATCGGTGATTCGTAATTTACTGGCAGGGAAGCTGATTTACGGAGCGTAACCTTTCGCAAGCTAGGTACAAATCGTTTGTAGTACAAGGTATGAGTGCGTGGTTACAATGGGGATTCTGTTATTATTTTGATTGCTGACGTTGATTTTTGTGTTTCTTATAAATGTTTCAAGATTTTGCAATTTTTTCCATCTACCATCTGCACCAGAGCAGTTTGGGGCTCAAATTTGTACTCACTTGTTTGGAAAACGACAAATTACAAAATGCCTTCCTGATTTTTGTAAAATTTGCAATTTACAAATGTTATTCACATAAGTACTGGATTCCTGGTACATCTTCCATAAGCCATGCATAAAAATGAACAATTTTTCTAGTACATAAGTAACCCCTCATAGTTTTCGCTGCCTGTTCCAATTCTCCTCTGTGTTTTTGTTCCTCGCTAACATTTAACAACGACCATTCCGCTCGAAGAAGTTTTTTCATGATGAGACTGTTGCAAGGTACCATTATCTAATTCTGCTTCAGCCAAAAATAATTAAAACTTTACTCCTAATAAAGAATGCAGTACATCAGAATATTTGTTAGGGAATACAAAGTAGTCTTTATTTTCAACATTACGGTTGTCAGCTAAACTGACTTCACCGTTTGCCACTGGAAACTATACCAACAGATTCCTCATCTCCCTTGACTCTCACTTACTTTTGCGACGCAAATTTTTCTATTGAGTCTTTTCACGATAGTCAGAGTCGTCGCAATTTTCAATTGATGCCTTGGTAAAGCTGCAAAAACTTTCGAGTCTTGCACCACTCACTTCGAACTTTGACGAAGGGTTTCTTGCAAGAGAGCTCAAGGCATTTGACTGAGAAAAGAAATCAGAAAAGAAATCTCAGCCAGAATAATATCAATCTTCCCCTTGCGTGATTGCTTTTCACTAAATTTGACTGAGAAAAGAAATCAGGGAAGAAATCGCAGACGGAAGAATATCAATCTTGCCCTGCGTGTTCGCTTTTCACTGCTACACAGCCTCATTCTGCCGCGAGTGCTTCACGAGCAAATTGTAAGCCTCTCGAGCGTTCCTGTTCGAGTTCTGAAAGCTTGAAAACTTTCTGTGTCAAATTTAATTTGTTTAGCGAATGTTCGCTCTTTGAAGCAATGAACGAAAAATTTTCGGCTCTTATGAATGTGGCAGTGGAGCGACATCGCTCAAATGCCCGCATCCTCTCAACAAAAAGGTTGTGAGGGCATGGAAATTATTTAAAAGCCCCTTCTGAAGCTCTAATTTTTGGAATTATTGCTTCATTCGTCGTCCGCTCCACACGTAGAAGAGCTTGCGTTGCCCAAGGCGTGAGATGACCCAACGTTCATTTTACACGTCGATGAATTTGCAAATGTAATGGTCCCTTAAACTATAAAGTATACATTTTATTTTGAAGTTGAAACATTTCATGGGGAAAATTTTAAATCTTCTCACATAAATATCAACAACTACATTAAAAAGATCGAACTGGTCTCAACAGCATCAATAAGACTGCGATCCTATTACTGTTTGCATGGTAGCGTCAAAGAATATTTCACACTTTGAATCAATTCAAAACTTTCATGCGAATGAAAAAAAAAAACATCAATTCGCGTTCGACATGAAACGAGAGTACGTTTGTTGATGTTTTTTCGACACTTTTTCCAGACTTTCAAAGACCTTTAGCTCATTCATTTTCAAACTTTCATCGAAAACTAGCGCTGAATTTCGACGTAAGCATTACATCAGTAGACAAACCCTTCACAGAAGTCTGTTGGGCTAAAGTCTGAGCTTGATAAACTTCACTCATCAATGACTAAAAAATGAAACGTTATCGCTTAAATTTCTTTGAAATCTGTCTGCCCGTTGGCTAGCGCATCAGAGTGCTGAAAGAATGCTATGCTGTCTATTATTTCCAATTAATTTTTCTCCATAAATGCTTACGCAAGTTTATAGCGAGGTTACAGAGTTGATTAAAATTCACTTACAATCTCTTCGATGCCAAAATATGATTTGTGCATTCGTGGAAAAATGGAGAGGCCTAGAAGAACGGAATAAAAAGTGTTTCATCTCATTTTCGTCGTTGCCCACGTTCGAGCCTAAGCCAGTGAGTCTCGGAGTCTGCGTTTATGCCTTCATGTTACCTAGATAAAAGAGCCCGCGTTGGTCTTTGTTCCCTTGGATAAGAAGGCATCTCTCACTAAGATAAAGCTTCTTAGTTATGCATCGAAGTGGGCCCAGCTAATAATTTAGCTTCGACACAGGTAAGGAGTAATCAGAGGGCTGGAGCTGCGACGGTCAAAATAAATACATCAGTTCGTCATTCACACACACACCTCAATGATGTTGTTCAATGCATTGATATTGAATTAAATTTGTCAGTACATGCTTGAGACCTAATTTTTCAATCAGAAATTAATCTTTAATAATAATTCTCTTACTTTTGGTTTGCTGCAGAGTATGAAATCATCTGTAATTTTATAAATGTAATATTCATCGGAAATTATACACAGAATACCCATATGTATATTTGCGAGAAAAGTACAGGGTGTCGCTTTACCATTTCAAGAACTCTTACAAATGCAATTGATATGATATGGAACTCAGATTTGTTCTATTGTATTCAACGTTAATAAAAGTTTTCTACCTCATTTAATTGAAAGACTTCTACATAGGTACTATTATGATTAGTTGCACGAAGCACACAAAGACGGTACTCGATTTCTTGCTATGTTCGGTTCACTGTAGCATACAAGTAGCCTCATCAATTGTGACAATGGCATCAATTGACGAAGAAATTAGATTCAATATCTTTGGTTCGATACATGATAACTTTAACATAGCCCCCATATAAAAAGGTTCAAGGGAGAGATATCTGGTGAGCGTGGTGGCCTAGGAATTGTCCCATCCATACCAGTCCACCGGACTGGAAATGTTTGATGAAGGATCCCACGAACATGCAGTCCACAATGTGGTGGTGCACCGTGTTGCTGAAAAATGACGGTTGGTTGGAGGTCATTCAGTTGCGGTGGCACGTTTTCAGTTAAAAGGTCAAGGTAAACATTTGCTGTAATTGAAGTTACGTTGAAGAAAGTGGACCAATTAATGAGGCACTGCTACAGCGAATGTGGCAAGAAATCGAGTACCGTATTGATGTGCTTCGTGCAACAAATGGTGCCCTTATAATGGCTTATTAAATTTGTTGAAAAAAAAAACTTCAATAAATGCTGAATAAAATAGAACAGATCTGAATAAAATATCCCGTCAATTGCATTTGTAATATATTATTCAAATGGTAAACAAACCTTATGGACACGTTGTCTCTTAGAGATTCATTAAGAAATAGTTAACGAAACCCTGACCATCACTCCTATTTCACTCAACAAACAGAAATAGAACGTAAAAATATCACTGCATTTCAGAGAAAACAAGAAACTTTTATCCATGGAAGACAAACTTCTTTCATCTATACATTCTTTCCCATGAATATTCCTTCAACACCGAAGTTATCCAGATCTTACGCTTATGTGCACAATAGTTTGGTTGTTCCAGCACCAATACATCCTCAGCCTAAACATTTCGGCTGATCCTGTCGCATCTCGGGTACACAATCTCAGAGGCTGCACCAGCTATAACTTCTGCTCTTTACTGAGCAGCGAGACCGCCACTGAGCAATGCTCTGAGCCCCTCAATAGGCATGGGCTGGCCATCATCCATGGCATGCGGGATTGCCTCGTGTGAGGAGGCGCGGATTCCATAGCATCCATGGCATGCGGGATTGCCTCGTGTGAGGAGGCGCGGATTCCATAGCATACATAGCATGCGGGATTGCCTCGTGTGGAGGATGCGGGGATTCCATAGCATACATAGCATGCAGGATTGCCTCGTGTGAGGATGCGGGGATTCCATAGCGTCCATTGCATGCAGGATTGCCTCGTATGAGGATGCGGGGATTCCATAGCGTCCATTGCATGCGGGATTGCCTCGTGTGAGGATGCGGGGATTCCATAGCATCCATTGCATGCGGGAGCTCCAGGTTAACGATCAACAGGTCGAAAGGTCCAAGTCAACAAGTGAGCCCCAGGTCAACGATCAACAGGTCAAAAGTTCCAAGTCAACAGGTGAGCTCCAGGTTTTAAGTCCGAGTTTCATTTTCAGTTTTGTCTCAGGATTCAGATTTAAAATTCCTCTTAAGTAGGTCACATATTTTGTTTTCATATTATTCTTAGCAAAAATTTTAGTAATTTATTTTCCTGATATCAGAGAACACAATACTTAAAGATAAGATTATTCACATCTAAGGTTCACCGTAAGGTGATTCGCTCGAAAATGTTAGCAATGAAATTTATTCTGTCGTGTGCGTTTTTCCTTGAGAAAAGTTTTTTTTTGTTCGTGATGACAGAGATTTTGAGCTTGAGCAAAATTTTTAAAGCAGGATGTATTTTTGAGCGTGTTACGGTCCGTCAGAGAAGTCCCAATAGTTTCTGTTCTTGTCAAATCTTAGATCAATTTATTTGACAAATGTTTCAGCTCCAAGAGCTCGTTAATCAAAGCATGCATTTACAGAAAAAAAATTATTTCGCCCTAAAAAAAGGACACATACGTGAATCGACTATTTTACTTCTTCGAGTAAGATTTGTAACTAACTAGGGGATGTTATTGTAGTGGGAACAAGAAAGACCTTGCTTGGTCCGATCCCAGTTATGCTCTTGCGATTTTTAGCGGAGTAAGTGTGTCACTCACCTCTGATTACTGGGAACGAAGATGGCAGGTGGAGAAGGCTAGACGGGGAACCGAGTCTGGTTCGATCCCAGTCAGACTCTTGTGGGATTTTCACTGAAGTTTGTTTATTGTGTACCTCCTCTGGTGATTATAGCGAACGGCGATAGCAGTGGAAGAGGTTTGACGGAAAATCTTTTACTTGTTGAACTCGTACTCCACCACAGTCACTCATCTGTCCCCATCTCGTCACGACGCTGGAAACACATTTCTGAAACATGATTTCAATAATGGAGCGATCAAAACAAACGTAAAGAAAAGATGGCGCTCTTCCAAAATCCCTCACTGAAGATTTGTCTAGTTATGAAATGTCTCACCGGCTGAGTGAGAAGATATTGGAATACCAAATAGTGAATACGGCTCCTTAAAACTGACAGGATTCAATATTTTACTTCAATAAAATTTTCGGATGCGGATGATAAACCAAAATATCCATCCAAAGAGTACCCACGATAAAAATACACATTCTTATGCTTGTGCCCTTGTGAAACTCGTATCACAGATACGGTCACTGAGCATCCTTATGTGCATGACAGAGAGACGAAAGAAGCGGACATCAAAAAAGTATTTAAATAATTGGGCACACCTACTTAGATTTGATAAGATTCTATTATTAATAATTATTAATTAATGAATTATTAGATAAGATTCTACATTACTGAATTGAGATAAATCATTGTGGCGTGGGACAATTAACCCGCAATTAACTAATGTCAACTAAACAAATGACCAGCGAGAGCCAAAACTTAGCAAATGTTGTGCCCCTGAGCCTATACTTAAGTAGCTTTTCCGATAAGCCTGCTGAGCACACTTGTCTAAGCCATTTGGTGTTGCCGCGTTATCGGCGTCCGAGTATTTTTTCTCACTTACAGTCTGAGAAAAAACAGACAAAATCGCAGCCGTTTTTGCTTTACTCCGTGGTAAGCTGACTGGCAGCTGAGCCGAAAATTTTGTTCAAAAAGTGTCAGAAAAAGTTTCCTCAACAATTTTAATGGAGATAATGATGATCATAAAGTTGAAGAAAACCCGCATTATCTTGCTGGAGCATTCTGATAAGCTTGCTCTTAATTATGAGCTTTGAAACATAACAAATTTGAGCCAACCTCAGCTGACCAGCCAGGCTAAGAACTGTTTGTTCAAATTAAAAATACTCAAAGCAACTGCTGAGGTTAATTAAAATTGTAGTGCAATCTTGCGAGCAAAACTTGAACATTTTCAAACAAGATGGTAATTATTTAGTTTGTGAATTTAATGATGTATTTAAAATTGCCTACTAGCTAACACTTTCCACTAAAAACAGCCAAAAGACTTGAATTTTGTAAATTCAAAGTGTCTACAACAAAATTGTACATTTATATAACAAGCTTATTCCTGCCAGTAGTAAAGGAAAAATTTTTATTTTACCAGGCAAAATGATCTCAATAAATACGCTTTTTCGATATAAGGAATAAAACTATTTTCAGTTCATTTCACCTTTTCCTGACGCGTAATTTCAAATCACAGGGAAAGTTTTAGCTCAGCTCTGAAAGCCATTTAAAAAAGTTAAGCTTAGTTATCGGAGTCGTTAAACATTAGCGTTCTAAATCGTCCGCTGCTTTGAATTTGTCAAACACTGAATGTACAATTTGGCCTAATTGAATTCTGATTAGAACTTCTAAGGCAGAGATGTTTTTGCTGCGAGCGCCTGTTGATCGTGCGCCGGTGTCATGCGCATTCACAGGCTGGCAAAAGCGGGCTCCAATTCTACAGCCTCGGTCTTTGCAAGAAAAATTGAAATCGAAGTTTCCTCATTGCAACTCCGGTCCTGGTAACTTTGGTTTCATTGACAAGACTTTGGATATGCGAAGTGAGCGGCAATTACCTGGTGAGCTATGACAGCTCTGAGGTAATGGTTGCGTTGCATGAGCTGATGTACACTGAGCTCATGATTACATTGCGTGAGGTGATGAACACTGAGCTCATGATTACATTGCATGAGCTGATGAACACTGAGCTCATGATTACATTGCATGAGCTGATGAACAC
>JACJUY010001088.1:119715-139808 GCA_014220935.1 Platorchestia sp. MABIK | reverse complement strand
CTGAGCTCATGAATACATTTCATGAGCTGATGAACACTGAGCTCATGAATACATTTCATGAGCTGATGAACACTGAGCTCATCATTACGCTTACGACGTTCGATATCCATTTATTTATTTAGCTCGTAGCTAACGCACTATTGCCATGAGAATGAAAATCCGAAATGATCATTATCGCTAACGCTGATTCGGGAAAAAAAGTTACGTGCTTTCGTGAGGTGAAATTAGAGCCTGGTCCTTTGGACAAGAAAAAACCCTGGTTCGATTACAGTTCCGTCACCACTGTGTTTTTATCAAAGTAAAATCAACTCTTACGGTGGTTATGGAAATGAAAAAATGAGTAGAAGAGCTTAGGCTGGAACTTATTCACTAAATGTGCTTGCATTCTACGTACACTTTTCCCCTCCTATGTTGAAGAAGCTAAAAATTACCAAAGATATTCCGAATCTATAATTTAACACGTTTCCTACGTTGGGTTAAACTGAACTTCTAGCTTCTTTTTAAATTTAAAGTAAATTGTAGTACACAATTTTTAAAACAGCAAACATTAACTGGGTCGTACCTCCATTTAGCTTTCATTAAGTATTTATTAAAATTAAATTAGTGACTTCAGGTCAGTCAGCAGAATTGTGGAAACCCCCTCAGTGACCACCGGTGGGTCCCTTTGCAGGAAACGTGTTAACGGAACATCCATAGTGACAAAACATGATGCGTACCTGTAGACTGGTTGACGACCACTGGATATATTTCTCTAGTCCAGGCAGTACCATTTCTGGTCCAGTCGACGGCAGCTAAATTGAATTCTAGCGAGAATAAATAGAAAGTTGCTTTAAGAGAAACATCTGTTTAAACATCACTTAAATTGTCATGGAATTTGCACCAGTGATCGAAAAATGATTGACTTTATTTCATTTCTATAGTATGCCATGCAGGGAGAAATAGTTTCCAGAAAAAAATTAATATCGGGAATTTTAAGTTTTCAATTAGCTGGGATGACATCTATAATTACCGTAAATCACTTTAAATCGAGTTTCAGAACTAATTGAACTGAAAAGATAGAGTTTAAATTTTTACAGTCTAAACAGAATATAAATTTTTATCGACCCCAATAGTGAAATGTTCATCAAGCATGTGTACATTGTGGGTTTTCGTATCATAGGAAAATGAAATTAAGTTTTTGCATTTTGTCGAACATGATAAGCGTTAAATATAGAAGAATTTTTAACATTTTCTGCTGATGGTTCCTATTCAAACTGCAACATTCAAATAAATTTAACTTTCTTCAGTTCTTCTGTATATATAAATAATCCATGGCATTTACAACATATCTCTTAATCTCACTCATGGCGGCATGCATTTGCTTTTCCTTCCCGTCTTGAAATGTTTAGCCATTTGCTAAATTTTTTAACATCAACTAAAACACAATTCTTTGAGCTTGTTCACTCATCTGCCTTCATGTACATGCAATTATTCTATCTCTATTAGGGTTCATATGCCGACAATTTATTTACAATGAGTCCTCTTGCTTGATTTTAACTGGTCCTATTTGAAATATATTATTCATTTTCCCTGAATGGACTCTACTCGCTTTGATTTCTCATTAATATTACAATATTTTTTACGGGTTTTGCCCTTATCAAGTTCCGTAATCATATATCCAGCAAGAAATATACATAGATCCCTAATCAAATGTTGAGAAAATAAATGTAAACATTGCTTTAGACTGCTGCTAGTTATCGCGTTATTTGCGCCGCATGTTTTATTTTAACAGTAAACTTATATTTTGAAATACGACCATCATGACAGCATTATTTCGAAATGTTTTAATTTCCTCACAATTTAGTAGCATTCACTAATAAGAAAAATAGTAAAAAACTACATCTGAAAAAACAATTTCAAGTCCCAGAGGACAAGAAAGTTTGAAAATAGTTGCTTTAAAATTTACAAATTCGATTCCCGAGTTCCACGATTTTATCACACGAAAACCTCAACTTTAAGGTTAACAAATTTTCATTTCCCTTCATAACTTGCCTTGAACATCGAAATAGTTGAGTAACTGGCCCCAATTTTTATAAGTCTAGGCTCGTTTAAGAAGATGTATCCCTATTTTTGAAGGTAGGTAGAGTTAGCTGGAATTAAATGGGTTGACAGCTTCCTTAGTATGCGGACCGCTCCCAGGCTTGTTTCTTGCAGTTTGCTAGCGAAGTTTCTCGCGCCTTTTTTTGTTTTCTCGTGTCCTCCCTCGACAGGAATCCAAACTTGTGCAAACACGAGTGGATTCCGAGTTGTGTTCATTTCAGCTTCGTTGTCTTCAGTTAGGGCGGCTTATTTATTTTTCCTGCCGCTCCTATGAAAGAAATATGTTCCTGCATTATTTTAGCAACACGATCAATTAATTATGCACCACTTGAGCATTCGAAAATTTGATTTTCATTTTCCGACATACTCTCAAAGCTTCACGATCAATAAGATATGCATCACTTAAAAATTTGAAAGTTTAATTGTCGATGTACAAAAATGCAGCTAATGCCTTCACACCAACAGCGTCAGAATTTTTTTAAACCTTCTGCCTACATTACCGAATAATTTAATTTCTAGAACCTTAGAAGAATTTTTGGTATTCTATAGTATTTTTATTTTAAAGAAAAAGAAAGTAACGTCATCAATTCAGGATGTACCTATGTAGACTTCATGCACGATCTCAGCAGAAAGTGCGTGGATAATATACGAACATATGATATTCACATAAATTTTCTTAGATGGTGATAGTTTGTGCAATTTAGAACTATTTTAGCAAAATTTAATTTTGGATCTGATGATGAGTAGATAAATATAATAGATTGTAATAATTGATTGATTATAAATTATTTTTAGCCTCCCTTAGCAGAACAAAGATGTTCAAAGAGATGAAGGATGAAGGCAAAATTTAGTATGGAGCTAAGGAAAGAAACAGTGAGTCAAGGAGGAAGGTTATTGAACATGATAAAAGTTGAAGAAGAGAGTTAGTGGTGCTAAAAAACAGGACAACAGTGAACACAAAAAAGATGGTCGTTAACAAAACAAAAAACCTTTCATTTCAACAAAAAGACCTTGTAACAAATACAAAAAACAAAAGCAAAAAACCTTTTATTTCAACAAAAAGAAGGCTTACCTAACTCTCAGCTCGGGCCCTCACATTTTCCCGCTTTGAATGCTAACTCTCATAAATACAATAGTTGTGTCCCCCTAACGGGAGAGATTGTTGTAAGGAACACTTGACTTTTCCCTCAATTTCCAGTTTTTGCGGGTTCATGTTGCACACAATGTGAGCGAGGAGAGACCTAAAACTAATAAAATAATTGAGCAATGAACAACATCGTTCAAAATATCAACGTAAGATGCCCAGTGCGCGGAAACTTTTGAAACTATCTCAGTTTACTGAAATAACATCTGTTAAGAAACGATCACAGATAACTCTTCAAGCGAATCACAAGTTTAAAACAGTCGTCTGCAAGTCATCGGCAACTACCCATAATTAAAGCCCTTCAAAAAAACCAATACACCATGAACCATCTCGCTAAGATTTATATTAATTGTACCGAATTAAAACTAAAATACCGTTCGCAAAAATAGATTGGGACAATCCCTTCGACTTTGGAACAATGCCCAATAAATGTTCTGAATTTTTTCTGTTATATAACATACCCATTTTAATCCAGAGCTTTCGATGAAAGTTCAGCAGAATCTTCATCAAGTTCCAGTAACCTCCTTAATGGCACAGAACGTTTTAGACAAGTTTAAATTAATTCCATCGGCACAAGTAATTAATGAATTCCAGTAATGCTTTTATGGGATACATAACTTAAAATTTATATGATAAAAGCTTCAGAAGATTCTAGTTCAATAACATAGCACGTGCGCAGCCGCATACGCTAACTCAAAATACGCCCGGCCCCGCAATTCTAATGAGAACAGCATTTCTCATTGCGAATTTATTCAAGGAAAAATTGCAGTGCAGCCTCAAGTTAGACATCACCGCACCCGAACTTCAACTTAAAAGTACAAAAATTAGCCCTAATTATCCAACTAACATCACAATTGAGATTGTTGGCAGATTGTCCCATAGAGTTTAAATCTGAATCATACAATAGATATATTGATGATACGTTTTTTGTTTAGATGCCCTAGCCATGCACCTTTGTTCAGGGATTACTTAACACTAAGCACCAGTCTATAAAATTCACAATTGAAATTGAGACCAATAACTGTTAATCTTTTTTGGATTCTTAAATAATTACTAGAAGCGGTCATACGTTCAGTTCATCTGTTTTTCGAAAAACCACATTCACTGGTCAGGGTTCAAGCTTTTTTAGTTTCTGTAACTATAGATCCAAAATTAATACTACAAAGACCTTGTTAAATCGTGCTTTCAACTTATGTTCAAATTACGTGGATATTCATTTGGAGTTTTTTTTCTTGTAAAAAATTTTCTGCGAAAAAATAGGTACTCTACTTCCATTGTCAATACTCATTTTAAGAAATTTTTTGGCTAAGAAGAACTCCGTAACCAATGCCGTGATAGAACCACTGCAACGTCTCTATTGCGTTTCCCCCTATTTTAGAGATTACACTGATAAAATGTCGCGAGATTTGGAATTTTTTTTCAAACGTCATTTTCCTGCTGTAAAACTATGTATTGTGTCTGTTAATTCACTTAAAGTTGGCTCCTTATTTCCCTACAAGGACGTGATTCCTAAACAAATGCGGGCATCCAATGTGTATAAGTTTAGTTGTGTACAATGTACATCTGGCTATGTCTGCATGACGACTTTGCCATTCGATATTTGGATTGCCCAACACCGTGGAGTCAGCTACCGTAGCGGAAGGCCTCTGACTCAACCGCCTCATTTATCTATCCGCCTTCACAGCGAGCAGTATTGTGATCGAATGGCAAAGGAAAATTTTTAAATTTTACGTACAGCATGTAATGATTTAGATTCACGTATTTTAGAGCCTCTTTTTATCTCAAAAGAAAAACCAGAGCTCAATAGTGCCAGTAGTTCTTTTCCATTGCAAATTTACTTGTACATTTTATTATGCCCACTTATTTTGGATAGAAAAGACTGATTTTGTTCTTTATTTTCAACTTTGCAGACTGTTAACTGAAGATGGAGCTGGTCTCCGAAATATTTTATAGAACTGACTTAGTTTTTAAATTCATAGTTCGTGAGAAACCTTAATTAAATATGATTTCAATACGTGGTGCTTTCCTCGTTTTAAATTCCTCCCAATAATTGACCTAAGTTCCGCCTAACTGGGAATAAAAAAAAGCTAATTTTCTTGCACAAAAGTTGAAGTACAAACACAATGATTATACGACGTGTATCGACGGTACATCCCAAATCTTACCAAATCATTATAAGCGTTCCTGGTACAAACGTTTCTAATTAAACGTCATCATCACCATTACATGTTAAATCATTCAGCCTTTATTTGCTTTTAAAATTGAACGTGTTCAGTAACACTTTTTTCTTCAACGTTCTCGTCCGGGATCGTTCCAATAAACAGTTAGGAATAACTGGCAAGATAAAAATAAAGTACGTATTTCGAAACTTATAAAAGACAGGGAAAAATTTTAATTGTGAAAAGCCGTAAAATATTCTAAATTTACTTAATGATTTCGTAAGCTAATTTGATCGAGGTTACAACACAAGAATAAATGACATCGCAATATGGATAAATTAATGTTAAATGATCATCAGAAGCAAATCTATACCTCACAATTATGAAAAGCAGTCAGGAGTTAGATTTTTAAACTACTTACGTGATCATAGCGGCACAACTGGCAGTGCAAGTTCTTCTGTTGGTTTAGCCACGCGACCAGTGTTTTCGGGACAAAATCCTCGAATTGTACTGGAAGAAAGCGCACATTTGAGGATTTTTTGGCCAGGAAAAAGATCGCGTAGCATCTAGGATACAACTAACACAGTAAAAAAATGATCAAATGTGCGCTTTCTTTAATAGAAGTGAACTAGAAGTCCACAAAGGAACTTACACTGCCAGATGCAGCCCTACGACAACGTTACTCGAATGTCCAGCCCCTGACCTGTAAATCTCACGTTCAGGACAGATGTACCTGATGTCAGCATGCGCGTCAAATTTCGAAACACGTCAAATAAATTGTTTATGCAAATTAAAATTACACATAAGCTTCAGGATTGCGACTAAGATATAAACTCATATTAATGAGACTGTCAAATCAGTAATGGTCTGGTGGATTTCTAAAACACGTCTTCATATTAGTTCGACAATTATGAAATCGTGAATACTGGGATGAAATTTGCGTAATCACGGTGGTTTTCCTGTGGTGGTTGACTCCATCAACACGTTCCCCATATGTGTACCAGTAAGTAAATTGCTCATTCACGTACAGGTATAAATGAATGACATTTTTTCTCCTTGAATTTTTTTATTTGTTCAAAAAATTACTTATCATGCGAGGTAAAATGTTATCATGCAATTGCATTCACATATTTCTTAGGAAGAATAAAAATTTATTCGAGGAGTAAAGTCGGCGATTTCCCAATTCTGCATCTTACAAACTAACTAAAGCAACCGTTAACAATCACGGAAACACGGTGAACGTTTTAAATACCAAACTCTCGTCCTGCATATGTGAGAACGTGGCACGACTCTAATAGATACAAGATAAATTTGCTTTGTTACCTGTAAAAGCAAATTCACGGTTATATAATTTTTCAGGAATTTAACTTTGCAAAGTAATTCGTATTGTGCGAGGTGCTTTGCATTCTAAAACATCGCAAAGTGACTACATAGCGTTGTATCCGGGGCCTTTCATTTAAACTACCAACAATGTCAGCAAGAATAAAATAGAATACCTTGAAATGTAACTCCGGTCGTCGTAACCTCTTTCTACCACCCGTGAACAAGAGTTCGTTAATTTCTGTTGGACGGAAGAACGGTGAGTCACTCCGTAATTCCTTTGCTAATCCCTTTAATTAATTTAATTACATCGCCATGAACGTATTTGAATTCTAACGTTTCTCCGACGATTCAAACTCATTAGGTGTCTAGGGAAGTCCTTTTATTCCGTCAGTAGAATTAAAGTTGCTGATTTGCCTGGGATTCAGTTATTCTAATTTACACGTTAACTGCCATGGGTTAAAATAAAGTTCAATAGTTAACTCAAACTTAAAGTTAACTGTGGCTGGTAATTTTGACATTAACTCGATTTAGCTTTAAGTGTTTATGAAAATCGAGTTAGGGACTGCTGGTCGGTCATCAGAAGGATAAAATTTCCCTCCGTGTACCACCGGTGGCTCACATGGAGGTTGACTTGTTGATGTCAGGATTGAAAATAGCGTTCATCCTAGCCTACCACTCCCATTCAGTTTGTTTTATATCCAGAAAAATGCAAAAAAAATGCTGACTTTCAGACAAAAACATTGACATCAGATAGGCTCTCAGCTCGCCAGAATCCCTTGTGATATGTTTAGACAAAGACAGGTAAGTAAAGGAATGTTCGTAAAAATAAATGCAAAACTGGACGCTTAAGCTACTCATTAAGTAATTTTCTGAAAAGTCCAATAAGCCAAGTTGTACTCAACATAGGAAAAATATTCATGCAAACACAAATGATCAGGTGTAAACATAAATGTAGAACTTTCAACGGGAATATGAAATACGGCTAATTTGCCTGTACCATTGATTTATTCTGTGTAAGTGTTCGCCATTGCATCTATATTCCAGTGTGTGTAATAGTTTCAACAGCAGACCAGATTCCTTGCCGGCGTTAGTAGAAGTAGTGTCAAAAAGTTTCACCTTATATTGTTCTCTCTGTGTAGACAAATGAATTAATTCGTGCTTATTATAGATCTATTATTCATTCTTTTAATGGGTGCTGTAAAATTTCACCTTTTGGTGAGAATGCACGATCTAAAAAAAATACCATATTGGTGAGATAAGTTTTATGAATGAATTGTTTCGAAAGTCACATTTATTGATTTTTAAAATAACGCAATCAGCAGTATTGCGTATTGCTCTATAGTACACGAATGCTGTTAACGTAGTGCACCTCGGTACACTAGATCAACTAAACATGCATTAGCAACATAAGTTGCCGAACGCACCATACAAAGCATGCCTGCAGTCTCTTTGTTAACTTCATCTCCCTTGCCTTCTTCTTTTTAATTACCGAATTAATTTCGTATGACCCAGTAAACACTTTGACTTCAACGTGAACCACCGATGGTCAATGAGGGGATTTTTCAAATGCTGCTGACCGACCAGCAGTCACAAACTAAATTTTCATAAAACTCATTGAAAATTAAATGGACGCACGACCAATTTGATGTTCTTTATTTTCAAAATTTATCCCTAAAATTAACTCTAATTTGAGTTGAATATTGAACTTCAGTTTAAACCCTCCTCAGTTGACATGTCGAAATCACCGTCTACGAAGACTAGTGCAGTAAGGCCTCCTGTAGCGCAGTAAGGCCTCCTGTAGCGCAGTAAGGCCTCCTGTTGCGCAGTAAGGCCTCCTGTAGCGCAGTAAGGCCTCCTGTAGCGCAGCAAGGCCTCCTGTAGCGCAGTAAGGCCTCCTGTAGCGCAGGAAGCCTCCTGTAGCGCAGTAAGGCCTCCTGTAGCGCAGTAAGGCCTCCTGTAGCGCAGTAAGGCCTCCTGTAGCGCAGCAAGGCAGTGACGTTCGAGTTAGATCAGATACTCGCACCCTTTCTCTTTCCCCGCGTATTGGGCCATATGTGTACCGATAGGTAAATTGCTCATTCATGTACCGGTATGAATGGTTCGGTTTCGAAACTGTTTTAAAAAATTGCTGTTGTCACACGACGTGAAATGTTATCGTGCAATTATATTTTTCATATTTTATTAGGATGAGTGAAATGTATTCAAACAGAAAGTCGATTACCCTATTCTGCTACTAACAACCTAACCAAACCACCCGTTAACAACCGCGGAAACGCGACGAACGTGTGAACACTTTGACTGCGGATGGTAAAACTGAAATTTAATTTGCAACTCAAATTTAAAGTCAATTGTTGTAAGCAATGCTGGAAATGGTAAACATTAACTGTGTCATACCATCCTCTATAGTTTTTTTGTGAAGTACTTATTAAATTTTAGTATGTGACCATTGGCCGGTGAGCACCATTGTAAAAATTCCCTCAGTGACCACCGGTGGC
The DNA here is from genome assembly GCA_014220935.1 of Platorchestia sp. MABIK. Lineage (NCBI taxonomy): Eukaryota > Metazoa > Arthropoda > Malacostraca > Amphipoda > Talitridae > Platorchestia > Platorchestia sp. MABIK. The sequence continues at coordinate 130,608 of JACJUY010001088.1, read as the reverse complement.
TCACGGCGCAGTCAAAGGGTTAAATAGTAGCCGAGGTTTCTGCGTGACCGCGCACAACAGCGCCGCATTGCGCAGAATATTTTAGCCTACGCCGGCCTCCACGATGTGTGGGACATTTTTGCGCGGCCGCTTCAATCCCTCCAGCCAGATGGAAGCGGCTATTTTTATTAAGGAAACGAGTGAATTTGTGGTCAAGATCCATTTTATGAACGAACTGTTAATGGAAATAAGAAACATTTAATAATCGGGATAGATTTTACTTCTTACGTGAAATTATAGAACATGAATAGCTAATAAATGCTCCCCATTTTTAAAACACCTTTTTAATTGCATTATTACCAAATTTCATGATCTCGAGTGGCTACAGCAAAGCCTAATGCGTTTTGTTGAAATAGCTTTATTGGCCGGGAATCTAAGCTTCATACAAAAAGAAGTACTACAGTCGCTATAAAAAACACTCACCGGCCTCGGAACTGTATTTTTATTGCTACCCTTTATCTTTGCAATGCTAACGCAATTAAAACGTTGATATATAGGAGTTCAATTTGTCGTCAACAGGCGCTTCATTTTATCAGGTCAAGTTTCTGGAAGGTTTCAGGTTTCTTTAACAATGAAATCAGGTCAATTTAACAATAAGAGCTGTGCTAATCAATCAGATGACAAGTGCGGTAAAATACTTTTAAGTAAAAACTATCAACCACACCTAAAAATACTGGCTGTCGAAACGGAACAAAAAAATTTCACATTCCTGAGAAATAAATACTCAATGAAAACTAAATGAAGACGAACTGCGTGTATTCACTCATAACCATACATTCTAGTTACTACACCCTACACAGATTTTGAGTTCAGACTCAAAAACTCTCTCAATGTTAGAAACCTTTTCAGGTATAGATACTCTTTACCATCGGATGTGCTCTCGAATCTTTTTCATCCATTTCAGTGTGAAGCCTGCAATGGCTCCTGCAAATGGACAACATCTCGACAAGCAATGATCATATTTGCAGAATACATAAGATTACACTCTTATTTAATTCTCGAGTTCATTGCAAAAATTTCAATTATCCTCCAGATTTTGTTCCTTTTCAATTGTAGATTTGACAAATAAAGTCAAAATCTAAGAATTTTGGTATATATTCACAAAAAGACCGGTGCTAAATAGAAATCTCACCTCAGTCTCGTTGCATTTTCCCTGAGCTGCAAACCTAAACAGATGCAAAGCGTGTCTGTTACTTCTTGGTGGATTTTTTGTCTGTTATTAGTCTTCGTTTTCTTTCAGAAATGTGTATTTTCAGTTCCTATTCAATTTTCATGACCTGTTTTTCCTGTTTTTTTCTGATATCATTCACTGAAGGTGTTTTTTACGAAATCAGGCTGGTCTGAAAATTCAATCAACTATATTTTTTACGATTTTCGTAGAAATTTTCATAATGTACATACTTTATTTTTTTAACTCGCAGTGCTAAACATAGTATCAGAAAGTACGCTTACCAAACAATACCCCTGATCCTCTAAATGAAACAATTAATAACGCGTTTCGCAATAGAATATTGTGAGATTTCAGAGTTCACGTGAATTCATTTGTGCAAACGCACACGAATTTGATGAAGCCATTTTCATGACTCCTGGAACCGACCCCTGCCCTGAGTGGTCACTGCAACACAGATGCCAAAACCGGCATCCTGCCTCACAGATTCTGGTCACGTTGAGAGGCTTTAAGTTATTCTACCCTCTCGTCGTTCCAGTTGATTCCTCGGCCCAGCCCAATGGACTCCAGTCTCCAGTTGAGGCAGTTGCTTCGATCCATTTCATGTTGTTTTGCGCATTTATGCTAGAAAGAAGCCGAAGAAAATGCTTGGGATCAGGTTACGAAGCGGTTATTTTCTTCGTGGGTAAATAAGTTGATGGGGGTCAAAGCTGCTTGGAACTTCGCGGGTTGTTTTGTGGTATCTTCGACAGTGAATAAATTTACGATGATGGACGATTTCGACTCTGCACGTTCGGGAACACTCGTAATTTTCAAAATGAATCATATGGTGCCGTATTCTGTGAGATCATGAATTTGGGAGTGTATTCAGAAGCTCAAAAAAATAGATTTTCCAAGTCTGACGTTTTTTCCTTTCCAAATAAGACAATCCTTTTATGATCGTTAACATGAGACAATCGTTTTGATACCTTTGCCATGAAAATCTACTTGTGATTGCTGCTTCAAATGAGTATCAATGACACATCAATTTTTTTAACAGAAAGTTTACAGATGTGATTATAATTAATAGTTGAAAAAAAAATTAAATTTCCTCTCGACGAAATCGTCATTCCAAAACTTCATCAACAGCGAAAGCTCTTTGATTCATGCACGCTTGAGTGGGTAAATTTATCATTTAATTTGTTTTACTTTGATTTCCTTCGAAAAATTTCAAGCAATTCTCAAAACCAACCTTAAATTTCATTTGTGCAAATTTCGTGTCACATTAACATTGACATGGAAATTAGATTCCGTAATTAGATTTCCCTAAATGTTTAATTCCACGTCACATTAAGTTCAAGTCTGTTAGATTCAGAGAAACAAACATGCATAAAGTAAGTCAGACTTTCAAGTAAAATCAGCAAAAATTTCATACATCAATAACGAAAGGCAAAAATTATTTTTGACATGAAATTTCGACCACCATTAAACACTCCAATTGAATTACCATAATTTGCTTCAATTAGGCTGGCGAGTTTTCAAAATAGAAGTCATTACACGGTTTTAAGCTATTATAATGGAGTAAGTAATTGTTTTTTCCGCACAAGCTGCAGCATTTGTGGAATGCAAGATCTATTTTTCAGAAAATAGATGCAAATCGATTACTATGATTTTGGAATGTTTATTCCCAAAATTTAATTTATGATGATGAGTTATTTCGATTCGCTTCCGAAAACATGTTACGAAAACTTAATTTTCACCTCATTGAATTCTTTACCTTATTGATGAATTACTTAGGAGCCAAAAAAACAAAGGATCTGAGTAAGCAAAACGACATCATTTAAGAGATATAGTGGAAAATTTCATCAACGCTCAAAAAGACACGCGATATGGCATCACAAATGTGCCGAGTAGCTCTCTCTCAAGTGTAGCCAATGTTCCATGTGCTCCTGCTGCAGTCACGCACAGGCAACAGATGCCTTGCAGAAGGGGGAAAAAAGAGATAAAGGGATGCAGAAGTAATAAATATGACAGAACCGGACATGTCAGTCAATGAAGTACTAATCTTACCACAAACAGTGACCAGTAGACCATCACTACCATTCCTCCAATACCTCTGCAGAGCTGAAACAGAAAATGCTATGAGAAGAAAGAGTAACGGTAACAATCAGCAGCCTCTGTGATTTAATAAGCTGATTTAAACGTCAGAAAATTCTAGTTTCATTTGCGTAGTCCCCTGATTGTTTAATCTTTCTTACGAAGTCTTTGACAGCAAGATCTTAGTTTGAGTTTTTCATTCAACTGGCAGTCGAATTCTTCCTTTAACCCTACTTGAGGGGGAAAGCACTGCTAAGGAACATTAACGTGGAACATTGAACTGTTACAAGAACTTGTATTTTTTTTGGGGCGCTAATTCCCATTGAAGAAAATACGCCGCATCGTTAACAAGTAAGTAATTTCTTTTGAAATTGCGAGAAACGTACGGAGAAATAGACCTGACATTATTAGATCACTATTATAGCCCCCTGCCATTAGTGCTGGTAGCTGCTGTTGATGCTAACAGCTACTGCTACTCCTTAAATATGCTAATACTGCTTAAATTTGCAAATAAGGCTTAAATTTGCTTTTACTGCTTAAATTTGCTAATAATGCTTATATATGCTATTACTGCATTAATTTGCTGATAATGCTTAAATTTGCTTTCATGCTTTAATATGCTGATAATGCTTAAATTTGCTATAAATGCTTATATTTGCTAAAAATGCTTAAATTTGCTTTTACTACTTTAATATGCTGATAATGCTTAAATTCGCTCCTACTGCTTTAATTTGCTAATAATGCTTAAATTTGCTATTAATGATTAAATTTGCTATCACTGCTTAAATTGGCTATTACTGTTTAAATTTGCTATTGCTGCTTAAATTTGCTAATGATGCTTAAATTTGTTATTACTGCTTTAATTTACTAAAATGCTTAAATTTGCTATTACTGCTTAAATTTGCTATTCTTGCTTAAATTTGCTATTGCTGCTTAAATTTGCTCTAACTGCTTACATTAATTTTGCTATTACTGCTTAAATTTGCTATCACTGCTTAAATTTGCTAATAATGCTTAAATTTGCTATTACTGCTTAAATTTGCTAATAATTCTTAAATTTGCTTGCACTGCTTAAATTTGCTAATAGTGCTTAAATTTGCTAATAATGCTTATATTTGCTATCACTGCTTAAATTTGCTAATAATGCTTATATATGCTATCACTGCTTAAATTTGCTAATAATGCTTAAATATGCTATTACTGCTTAAATTTGCTAATAATGCTTAAATTTGCTTGCACTGCTTAAATTTGCTAATAGTGCTTAAATTTGCTAATAATGCTTATATTTGCTTTCACTGCTTAAATTTGCTAATAATGCTTAAATATGCTATTACTGCTTAACTTTGCTAATAATGCTTAAATGTGCTAATATTGTATAAATTTGCTATCACTGCTTAAATTTGCTAATAATTCTTAAATTTGCTATCACTGCTTAAATTTGCTAATAATGCTTAAATTTGCTAATAATGCTTAAATTTGCTATCACTGCTTAAATTTGCTAATAATGCTTAAATTTGCTATCACTGCTTAAATTTGCTATTACTGCTAAAATTTACTAAAATGCTTAAATTTGCTATTACTGCTTAAATATGTTATTCCTGCTTAAATTTGCCAATAATTCTTAAATTTGCTATTACTGCTAAAATTTACTAAAATGCTTAAATTTGCTATTACTGCTTAAATTTGCCAATAATTCTTATAGATGCTACTCATGCTTACAGTTGCTATAACTGCTTACAGTTGCAATAACTGCACAGTTGCTATAACTACACAGTTGCAATAACTTCACATTTGCTAATACACATAGCAACTGTGAAGTTATTGCAACTGTGCGGTTACAGCAACTGTGCAGTTATTGCAACTGTGTAGTTATAGCAACTGTGTAGTTATAGCAACTGTGCAGTTATAGCAACTGTGCAGTTATTGCAACTGTGCAGTTATTGCAACTGTGTAGTTATAGCAACTGTGCAGTTACAACTACACAGTTGCTCTAACTGCACAGTTGCGATAACTACACAGTTGCTATAACTGCACAGTTGCTATAACTAAACAGTTGCTATTACTGCACAGGTGCTATAACTAAACAGTTGCTATAACTGCACAGTTGATATAACTGTGCAGTTGCTTTTCCTTCTTACAGCTGCTGTTATTGCTCTTGGTGAACTGGTCACGCAAGGCAGCATTAACTAGTCATGCTAGTCAGCATAAACTGGTCACGCTAGGCAGCATTAACTAGTCACGCTAGGCAGCATTAACTGGTCACGCTAGGCAGCATTAACTGTTCACGCTGGAAAGCATTAACTGGTCACGCTAGAAAGCATTAAGTACGGTAGACGATGTTAGAACGTCCGTCTCGCTGGGCAACATTTGAAATTTTAGGCAAAATTCGGCTCCTGGCAATATTCGGCACACTCGGCAATATTTGCAACGTTAGGCAAAATTTGGCTCACATGGCAATGTTCGGCACTCGAGCCAATAATTGACACGTTAGGCAACGTATGGAAAGGTGGGAACTCCAGTAAGAGAAGCAATGTTTGGCACATTAGTCAGTAATCGGCATTCTTGGCGATATACAGCACGCATTGCTCGATTTGTTGAGTATTAATCAACTTGCTACGCAATATTTGGCAAGATGGGCAATCCGATACGATATGCAATTTTCTATAAGCCTGGGTAAAGAAATTTCCTCATGACTACGAATTTTTGGGCATATTCAGAGAAAATTGTTGGAATACAAACGTACATTATGGATATTTTAAATCCTTCACCACTACCTTCAAATTTTCTCTTGACGAGCATTTTGTACTCACAAATGTGAATCAAGTGTGAAATCAGAGCCCCTGTGCCGTACATCGATGACGTTTCATCTCATAATTTCATGAACACTCCCTACGAAAATTACGCATTCTTTTCCGTTTAATATATAAAATATTTTCTTCAAGCGATTCATCCAGTCGGAGTAACTCATTTTTCAATCGACGCCACAATTACTCAAAACGCGGTGTCTGAGCGCCGTGGAGTTTAAAATTTGCATGTTCAGCATTTTAGTGGCTTGTGAGCCATAAATCTTCACCATGAGCCGTTACCATACGTCAGTGTTACGACAGCATGGCTACTCAATCCGCCTTCTATTTACGGCTAATCAGGATTAATGGCATGCCCATACACAACAGTGAACGCCTGGAAGCCCTTCTGAGGGAGCTGTGAGTGGTTTGGGCTTTCCAGAACCGATGAAAAGAATCTGCATTCCGTCTGATTTCGGTGAGGAGTTTGAATGACCTCCCTGGCAGAATAATTTTAATTTGTCAATCACTTGAGGCACCTAGAACTGCTAAAACATGAACTTTTCGAAATTTTGAAGGAAATGATATATAAAATATACAATGAATGTAGAATAAATGTGTTGTTTAATGTTTTATGGTTCATGTGAATCAATTATTCTGTTGTCGCTTGGGAAAATAGTAAAATTATTCGCATATGGTTGAGGTTCGTGGGTTTCTTCGCCTTTTTAATATTCAGTGTAATTTAGCAAATTAAACTGAAGCTGTGTATAACTGTGTAAATTAATGTGAACTTGCACGGCTAAATATATAACTTTCTTTTAATTTAATTTATTCCTTCTTTTAAATTTCTTTTAATTTAATTTAATAAAATTTCATAATTCATAGTTCTTCAGAGTTCATATCGAATTTACGTAATACGCAGAAAAGTTTTTGTGACATCCTGAGTTTAATTAATGCCTGTGCTATTCCTCATTACTAGGAAATTTAAATGTGTTCAAGATGTAACTTAAAGTTAAAGTCTGTTTCAAAATACGAGCGACCCACGAATAACATTTTATAGTACGTCATTGTGATGTATGACATTGAAAACAGCAGTCAAAAATTAGGACTTCGTGAATAGTTCATCACTCAAGGGACACATGCTTAAAATAATTTCACAAAACCTTTCGGTTATTACGCTAAACTTTCTTCCCTGAACTCAAATTGCTTCCGATATCACACGCAAATTTTTCTGACGTCTTGATCATAAGGCGTGACTTGGAATATTCAAGTGCAAGACCGAGCATTTCGCTGATCATTCTCACGTTGGCATTTTCGTTTTGGCTCAGCGATCTGCCAATATTAGTGACATTCAATTTTCTGGGTGCCATCGCCTCCTTCTCGTGACCTAGATTCGGCTTCAAAACTGTCTTTTCCACGCAATGATGCGGTAATGCCATGTTTGACAGCGCAAATGGAGGTGCTTGGTTTTCTAATGTCATTTGAGGGCTCATTGTCTGCCTCCATCTCCAAGTTTTAAACGGGAAAACATGCAAAACAAACCTTTTATTTCAAATGAGCCGTCGGATTTCTCGCATAGCGGCAAAATGCATGCTATTTATGAGCTAATAACTCAGTCCCAATCACAAATGCACACATGCGCTCAATATGATGCATCAGCATGTTTTAGTTCTCTTCAACTTCTCACCACATTTCAATATGTGAAAAAACAGGACGGCAAAGACTCATCAATCAAACGTTTAGCTGAAAAAAATATAATTTGGTATTTTACATAGATTAGTCAAACGAACGTCATGCTGGAAAACATAATAGAATAATATTTTTATTCAGTCAGGAGGGCATCCGATATGTACAAGTAATTAGTTGCTTACTAGCGAGGCTTCTCAGTTCTTCCGCTTCCACAGCACGCAGCCTAAAAATTTTCTCACCGTTGCTTTTACGAAGAAACTCAAGCATTTCTAAGAAACACCTGTGCTCGGCACGGTTCAGGCTCACTTCTTCTTTGCGTACGACTTTCAGTTTTGTGTTATTTACAATTATGAATAATTGATGATGCTCATTGCACGGAATGGATAGGAAACCTTCGATTTTAATGTAGAGGTAAATAATTTTAATGGAAAATAAGATCATAACATTTTTCACGTCGTTGTTGTCTGCGTACATGTATAATATTTTATAACATAATTCAATATATGTTGCATATGAGCAATTCACTTTCATTAGCATAAAGTTTCTAAACCTACGCATAACAAACACGAAAACAAAATTTATTCGCTTCCAATTACAATCTACATCAAAGTTTCACGAACAGAAATCATTTTGGTCATTTAAACGTTAACTGCGCTTGTACGGGGGCTACGGTCGGTTTGGTTAAGCTGGAAGTAGCAAAATTGAAAACCCGTTTTTACTGCTTGATAACATTTTATCGTATCTAAGAAACGGAAATAATATAATTGCACGATAGTATTTCAACTTGTACGCCATGGTCTAATTCCTACAAAGGTAGTAAAATTATTGAGATGCAGTTCTTTCATCTGGTTCGAGAATTCGCAGTTCACCTCCTGGTGCACGCATGTGCCAATGCGCAGTTAATTAACGTGTTAGAAGTTGCAGGCGGAACATCACATCTTAATAAGAATACCTCCGTATTCTTCCTGCATGCAGACAATATTCAGGACTGCATCAGTTCTAAAGGAAGTTTGAGCTTCAATTTCTCGGACAAACTTTTATTAACGAACTCAAAATGCCGTGCAGAGTCCCTTTATATTAGATATCGCCAACTTTAATGAAGCTTTGACACACAGGTAAGCAACATGCACATGTCCCACAAAGACAGATACGTTCTCTTGATCGATGGCGTGTGACAAATGAAAAAGTCAAGCCCTTTCTGTTTCAGTTTATTGAATTCATAGGTCAGAGGCATGAAACCGAAACTTTCAGCGAGGAAATTTTCTACGAAACAGAACCGTGCATCGTGAACCGTTTCTGCTAACTTTGAAATTTTGTTTTTAATTGAATTCTGGGAGCAAAATTTTAATGCCTAAATGGGTTGCTGATGTGAGCGGAAATTTTAAAGTAAAAAATGTCACACTAATCAATTCTTAGAACGTTTATTGTTTATGGGGTAATTCTGCCACTAGGATAAATTTTGTCGGAAAATAAAAAGTAAATGATGCAAAGCTATAATTATGCAAAGCACTGGCATCACATGTTGAAAAGGAGTTATCTTATTTTTCCCGAAAAAATGAAAGTTATTGTGTCGCAAAGTTTACTCACTGCATTTTGTACTCTAAATGAAATGGTGCTTATTTAAGAAAACATCTCTCCTTAAATGTAGCGCTCAGTACGAAAACATGACCATTACCTGGGTTCCTCTTTTTGAATAAATAAAAATGTCTGGTTTTCTTTTTCGAACCCTTATTAGATAGACACGGTCATTCACACTCTATCTCCTTGTCACTACCCATAAATCTCAACCTCCCAGAATACAAGAAAACTGCCTCGAAAATCAGTTTCCAAAAAACTGTTTGAGAACCGAAAACATAAAATGAAAGCTGACTTGAGAACTTTGAAATTCTGTGGCTCGATTCTGCGTCCCTATCGAAGGGCAGACTTCCCATAGAATCAACACATTTCCACTGAAAATCAAGGAAATTGCGTCGAGAACGAGATTCTGTTTACCTTGCGCAAGCAAACACCTCACGGAGTGCTGATAGGGGCAATAGCAGGAAGCTTTCTCCGCCAAACTGACCTTCGATAATGAGGCAATCTATTCCTTTCTCGATGCTCGATACCTGCAATCAGTTGCAATGAGCCCTCCGCTCAACCCCCGAGATTTCTATTTGCCGGAATGTCCGTGTCTGAATTACCTAATGTGGTGGTAACGACCTGCTGCCTACTTTGTTTCTCAGATCCCGAGATGCCTTTGTTATCTGATGCACACAGGCCGTGCGATTTTCGCCCAATGCAATGGTTTCTTCAATAGGCCTTGCGAAGAACTGCTGCAGGATTTGCGCCGTGTTGACTAAATGAGGTTACTCATTCGCCAGCAGTAAGCTGGAGAACCATGAAATTTCTAAATGTCATTCCCTATGACTATTTGCGCAGTCTGTTGTTAATGCAATGAAAGAGTTTTTTGCCCCTCTGCCTCTAATTTTGGTCATGCAATATCACAATTTTTCCTCGGAATGCTTCTAATTAGTATTGGAAAAAGGCAATCACTATCAGCGTAAAATATACACTTTAGTTCGGAAAACATGCATGGTCACCTAGTTGTTTTACAAAATCACCGCTCCTGAAACTGAATTTCTCATCAGTTTTTTATGGCACACATTGAGTGGGAATTTTATTGAATCTACTTTTGAGTTTTCCTATAATTGTTAGTGTAGCAATATTATCGCCAATGGAAAGACAACATACTTGGGTCTTCGCTAAGCTTTTCTTTAATTTACGATGCCGTTTTTGAACAATCGTAATAAGTCTATAAAAATAATACTAATTCCATTTTAGTAATTCTGTTGGTAAAAAATATGCAAGGGGTATCGCTACCGAAGAGAATGCCATCATTAGGTTGCGTCAAACACATCCTACTGATGGCTACGGATTATCTAAGAGAATGCTACTTATCATTAGGTTGCGTCAAACACATCCTACTGATGGCTACGGATTATCTAAGAGAATGCTACTTATCATTAGGATGCGTCAAACACATCCTACTGATGGCTACGGATTTTCTGAGTGAATGCTACTTATCATTAGGTTGCGTCAAACACATCCTACTGATGGCTACGGATTATCTAAGAGAATGCTACTCATCATTAGGTTGCG